>BSBK01008631.1:0-212207 GCA_027943335.1 Chamaecyparis obtusa
ATTA
The DNA here is from genome assembly GCA_027943335.1 of Chamaecyparis obtusa. Taxonomy (NCBI): domain Eukaryota; kingdom Viridiplantae; phylum Streptophyta; class Pinopsida; order Cupressales; family Cupressaceae; genus Chamaecyparis; species Chamaecyparis obtusa. The sequence goes on from BSBK01008631.1 coordinate 5, forward strand.
AATATATACATATATATATATATATACATACATATACTACGATATATAATACATATATATATATATATCATATATATATATTATATATATATATAGTATATCTATATACATAGTATATATATTATGTATATATATATATATATATACTATAAGATATATATATGATACTATATATATATGTATCTATATATAGTATATATTATATGTATATATATATATGTATAGTATATATTATATATATATGTATATATATATTATATATATATATATATATATATATATATACATATATACATATATATATATATATATATACATATATATACATATATATATATATACATACATATATATATATATACATATATATATATAATATATATATTATATATATATATATATATGATGGACATACATGTTTTTCTATCTCTTTTTATTTTTTGCATGATTAATCTATGATTAATAACATAAGAAAATAAAGGAAATAAACATGAATTGAGGGAAAAACTATTCACTCACACTTTTTAAGCATAACATTTGAAACATTATACACCACATTTGAGAAAACTAAAAGAAATACTCAAATAGGAAAAGGTAAGCACATTTACATGATGAAAGATTAAGTTCATAATAATATCATAAATGTATAATATTAATAGGTTCCTTGAAAGGCATACCATTCATATCAAAAATATTATATGGTCCAGAGCTATACACTTATGTGACAATGTAAGGACCTATCCAATTAGCGCTAGACTTCCCTTCTTCACCAGGTGGAGCATTCACATCTCTCTAATTTGTGTAAAGAACTAAGTCATCCACCAAAAAAGAACATTCAATGACTTTACCATTGTATCTTTTGTTAACAGCTTTGTGATAGGCCATAATATGTTCTAAAGAATTAATATGTTGTTCATCTATCATCTCAAGTCCTTGTAAACATTCCTCTCTGGAACTATCCTTATTTATTATTCTCTTGAAGGAAATCCTTAAAGAAGGAATCTCTAACTCTAATGGCATAACTGCACCAATTCCATAAACCAAATTATAAGGTGATGTTCTAGTTACAATATGAATAATTATTGTATAAGCCCATAATGCATTCGTCAATCGCATTGTGAATCCTTAGCATGTTTATCAACAATATTCTGAAGGATTTGTTTACTAACCATATTAGAAGCTTTAGCATGACCATTTCATTAAGGAAAATAAGGGTTAGAGAATCATTGATGTATACAATATTTCTTCAAGAAAGCTTTCACTTCATTGCTCTTGAATTAAGTTCCATTAATAGAAATGATCTTCACAGGATACCAAATCAATCAATAATATTTTGAAGGATAAAATTATAAATAACTTTTGATGTAGTCAAATGAAGAGGAGCAACTTCAACCCACTTAGTAAAGTAGTTAGTGGTTGTAAGGATATAGTTGTGTCCCTGAGAAGGGGGAGAAATATTTCCAATGATATCTAAACCCCAAACACTAAAGGGCCAAGGAGGAACTTGTGAGCACAATGCATAAGTAGGAGCATGGATCAAATTTTTATGATGTTGACACTAAGGACACTTTTTGACAATGGAAAATGAATCTTGTTCCATAGTTTTCCAATAGTATCCCATGTGAAGGAGCTTGTTGACTAATCATTTTCTACCAAAACAACTCCACAAGATCCAACATGAGTCTCTTGTTATGCCATAGGGATTTATATCTTACCAAGGCATCTAAGAAAAATACCATCATAAGATCATTCATAGAGAACATCCACCTAAACTATATAATGAGATATGATCTTGTACATTCTATTTCTATAGTTTCTAATTGTCAATCCATGCAAGGAACCATCTTCTAGGTTATGGTAGATATGTGAATACCATTCATTAGAATACATATTTAAACAAGTCACATCTAAAAAAGGATCCTCGAAGATAGAAGGACTAGTCAAGGATTGAATGGTAAAGTGAAAATCCATGACTCCATCCTCTAAAGAGATCAAAGATGTTGCACTATCCATGGCATCTGTGTGCTTATTTTTCTTTTCTAGGTAATGTCTAAATGGAATAAGAAGGAATGTTTTCAATAAATCTTATAGAAAGATCATGATACTTTGTCAAATTTTCATTCTTCATTTGATAAGTTCCATTGAACTATTCCACAATCAATTCTTAGTCTCCAAACACTTTAACATGTTTAATTGTTAAAGACAAAGCTTCTCTCAATTCTATGATTAACACTTCATACTATGCTATGTTATTGGCAGAAGAGAAATTAAGTTTATAAGATAATGGGATAGGTTTCGTAGACATGGGTATTAATATAACACCTGCAATAGACCCAGTCTGACATCTAGATCCATCAAAGTACAATTCCAGGTGTCATTTATTTCAATAGGTAAAATAAACTCATAAGGTAATTCTATGGATTCTGATTTAGATTGAAATGAAGGAGCCTCGACAAGATGATCAGTTAATGATCTCCATTTAATAGATTTATGAGAGATAAAATTCAAATCAAATTTGGTTAGGATCATGATCCATTTAGAAAAATGTCCTGATAAGTCAATTTTTGAAAAGAGATAATTCGAAGGATCAAATTTCATGTACACATTAATTTATGCATTAAGGAGATAATGTCTAATTTTTTGACAAGAGAAAACTAAGGGAAGGGAATTTTATTTCAATTATAGTGTAACATGTCTCATAATCAATCAAGGTTTGACTTATATAATACACTTGAAATTATTTAGCATTTTTATCATGTTGAGCCAAGACAACACTAAACACTTTGGAAGAAGCATAAGTGTAAAGAAATAATGGATTATTAGGTTGATTTGGTTGTAAAAAATGAGGATTAACAAGATAACCCTTGAATCATTTGAATGAAAACTTACAATCTTCATTCCAAGAGAAAGTGGCATCCTTCTTAGGTAAGGAGGTAAAAGGGATAGTAAGATTCACTAAGTGAGAGACAAATCTATGAATATATTGTTAGGAGTGAATGCTGAAGCCTTTTGGCAGTCATTCTGTAGCAGTGGTTGTTGCATTCATGACTATGATTGTCATTGATGTCAACACAGTGATATTATGGAGTTTAGCAGAGAAGCAGGCACAGTTTTGTTTTGCACACATGTTATATTGTAGATTGACTTATGCATAGTTGATGATATGTTCTTTGGTGTGTTATTAGCCTATGGTTAAGAGTGCAAAAATAAATTCATTTATTCATGAAAGTTATAAGCATTTTGGTGGAAGCAGTGTTCTGGTAGTATTCTTGTGTAGTAGTTTTTGGTAATCGAAGGATATCTCCTAACCGGGATGGAATCTGATTTTGTGCAGTTAAAGGGAAGTTTGAGACTCATTGTTGGTGACATGGTTCACAGTGCAAACTTTGAGGTCACACAATTGGGAAGTTATTGTATCTAGAAGCTGACAGTTTTATGTAATTCTGATGTAGCGTGTTGAAATTATTATTTTGTATTTGCATGCCGACTCATTTGTAATTATTTGAGTGTGGTATAAAGGAAGGAATGTTTTCCTTATTATGAGAGGATTATAATAGTTGTGATATGAAATTATGAAAGTTGTGATGTGAATGTATGCATGAAGTGAAGAAAAGAGCTAATTCAGTGATGAAGGAAGACTTGCGAAGTACAGAGATCTGGATTTGTGATCTTGTGTAGTAGAGAGTGTGGTTTTGGAAAAGTGTGAAGGAGGTAACATATTTCATATTATTCTATTGAATAATCCTAAGATCTTTTGGACAGTGAGTTCTGAGATCTTGCTTTGAAGTTGTTTGGGCAGTGGGTCCTTCTGTGTTCGATAACTCCTAACAGGGTTAGAATCTTTTAACAGGGATTCAAAATCTCCTAACAGAGATTCATATGTACTAAATGTATTTCATAAAACTCCTAACAGGGTCCATCCTCTAACAAAGAACTTTCATATTAGTACATCATTTTGTGGGCATCATTCCCACCGGGGTTTACTCTTTGGTCAAGAGGTTCCCTAGTTAACATATCTTGTGTTATTGTGTCACTGTGTACGATTATCCTTCTATGGTTGGTTATTGCATTAATTATATGGTTTAAAGCTATTGAAGTTGGTATTGAAGTTAATGATGATAAATGGTTTAATTATTAGATAACTGATTCACCCCCCCCCCTCTCAGTTATCTTGGTGGTCTTTACTTTCTAACAATTGGTATTAGAGCAGCAGGTCCTTGAAAGAGAAGTTTAACAACTTAAGGAGATCCATGGCAAATTTCAGGAAAGAAAGCCTTAAGTTTGATGGAGTAAATTTTGACAGCTGGAAAGAAAAGATGAAGACACATCTCTTGCGTTTAGGACTAGGTTATTGGTTGATTACAAAAAATGAAAGGACTATAATTGAAGAAGACAATCTTGAAACAAGTTCTAAAGATGAGGTAGATCTATTTATGTGTAATATACTTGCAAGAGAAGCACTTTTATCAGCACTTCCAGAGAATGAATACAGTCAGGTAAAAGGTTTAACTAAATCTCATGATATTTGGAAAACTTTACATTCTACTTTTGAAGGTGATGAACATGCAAATAAAGCTAGGTTACATAATTGGATTTGTGCATTTGAAGACATAAGAATGATGGAAGATGAATCTGTTAGAAGCTATATTGGTAGGATGTCATAAATTGTTGCAGGAATAAAGTCTTGTGGAGGTGAAAAGATAGAGAATGAAGTAATATGAAAGATTTTGAGAACATTGACACCAGTATTCAAGAAGACTACACAAATTATTGAACAAGTGATATCTTGTACACCAAAATTTTCAAGAGAGACTCTTCTTAGAAGATTGGAAGTAGTAGAGATGAATTTGAGATTATCAGGAGAACTATCTAGAGTGGAGACAGCATTCAGTGCTCTTAGCATCAAATAGACTTTGTCTAGAAGTACAAGTGTGAATGGAGATTATGCCAGTAGTAGTAGATCCAAATCTGATGAAGATAAGAATATTGAAGAAGGTATTGCCTTTCTTGTGAAAAGAGAACTAGATTGTAAGAAAATTTTTAAATGTTGGACATGTCAAGAATATGGTCATTTTGCATTTAAGTGTCCTAAGAGAGTTAAGAAGTATAGGAACAATTTGAAGCCTAGAAGATCTAAAGAATTTTATTATGCAAATGATGAAGAAATTGAAGTAGGAATTGAAAGACATTTGAGTGACAGTGATAATGATAACTTTGATGACATAGGATTTGTAGCAATAAAGGAAGAAAATTTTGAATCTGATATTAAAGAAGAAAAAGCTTTAGTTTCCCAAGTTGAAAAGAAAGTTGATTGGATTATAGATAGTGGTTGTTCACATCATATGACTGGTGATAAAGGAAAATTCATTAAGTTTAACAATTATGATGGAGGAGTTGTTAGAGTTGGTAACAATACACCTTGTTTGATTAAAGGTATAGGACCTATTACTCTTGATGGAAAGAATAATACTAATGATGTTTACTTTATTGATGGATTGAAACATAATCTTTTGAGTGTTGGACAGTTAGTGGATAAAGGATATCAAGTTTTCTTTACTGAGAAAACTTATGTGATTAAGGATAAAGATGGAAATCTAATTGGTACTGGATCTAGAACCAGAGGTAATGTATTTTAGTTGAAACCTACTGAGATGACATGCTTGATGACTAAGACAGATGACAGTTGGTTATGGCATAGAAGGTTTTGTCATATAAACTTTGATAATATTGTGAAAGTGAGTTCTACACTTGCAGTAAGAGACTTACCTAAGATTATGAAGCCTACTAACGTGATTTGCAAGGAATGTGTGATGGCTAAGTAGAAAAGGAGTTCATTTCCTAGCAAGAAGTTCACATCTATAGAAAAGTTGGAGATTGTTCATACAAACTTGAGAGGTCCTACTAGGACTATAGGATTCTATGGAGAAAGGTATTTTATGATTCTTGTTGATGATTTTACAAGAATGATGTCAATTGCATTTTTGAAAGAAAAATCTGAAGCATTTGATAAGTTTAAGGTCATGAAGAATAAAGTTGAGAATGAATCAGGAATGAGGATTAAATGTTTGAGATCTGATAGAGGTGGAGAATTTACATCTAAAGAGTTTAACACTTTTTGTGAAGTGAATGGTATTAAGAGATAGTTATCAGCCCCTAGAACACCTAAACAAAATGGTATTGCAGAAAGAAGGAATAGATCAGTAACTAAAGTAGGTAGAGCTATGTTATTTGAAGGCAATTTGGCAAAGACATTTTGGAGAGAAGCAATGAATACAATAGTATATACAATGAACAAAGTACAAATCAGAGAAGACACATACAAGACACCTTATGAATTATGGTTTGGACATGCACCCTCAATTAAGTATTTTAGAATTTTTGGAAGCAAATGTTATATTAAGAGAGATGATGATATAGGAAAGTTTGATCCTAGAAGTGATGAAGGAATTTTTCTTGGATATTCTTTGAAAAGCAAAGCATATAGATGTTACAATAAGAGAACTAAAACTATTGTTGAAATTGCAAATATAAAAATTGATGAGAAGTTTAAAATTCAAGAATGAATGCTTGATTATGAATCTGATGAAGGAACTAACCCTCAACCTAACATTGAAACTACTGAACAATTTTTTGAGACTAACAGTGAATTGTTGAATGAAAGTCATGCTGAAGAAAATAGAGAAGAATCTACAGTTGAAGAAAGATTAGTGACTATGACACCTAACAGGTATATATCAAGACATCATCCTATTGAGCAAGTTATTGAAAGTTTGGACAAAGGAGTTATGACTAGAAAGAAGGTACATTTATGTTTGATTTCTCAAATTGAACCTAAGTCTACTAATGAAGCTTGTGAAGATGAACATTGGATTAAAGCTATGGAAGAAGAATTGGATTAGATTGAAAAGAACAAGACATGGGAATTGGTCCCTAGACCTAAAGACAAAAATGTGATTGGAACTAAATGGGTATTCAGGAACAAGATGAATGAACAAGGAGAAGTAATTAGAAAAAAGCAAGATTGGTATGTAAGGGATACTCACAGCAAGAAGGAATTGACTATGAAGAGACTTTTGCTCCTGTGGCAAGACTTGAAGCAGTAAGAATATTTTTGGCTTATGGAGCATTTAAGAAATTCAAAGTGTATTAGATGGATGTGAAGTCAACATTTCTAAATGGTGAATTAGAGGAAGAAGTCTACATTGAGCAGCGTGAAGGTTTTCCTTTGACTCAAGAAGGAGACATGGTATGTAAACTAAAGAAAGCATTGTATGGACTAAAGCAAGAACCTAGAACTTGGTATGCTAGATTTGATAAATATTTGTTAAAATTGAGATTTACAAAAGGAACAGTTGATAGTAACTTATACACAAAAAAAATTGAGAATGGATTGTTAGTTTTGGTTATTTTTGTTTATGAGATTATTTTTGGAGGAGAAGATGAAGCTAGTGACAAATTTGCTGATGAAATGAAGATAGAAATTGAAATGAGTATGATTGGAGAAATGAAATACTTTTTGGGATTACAAATAACACAAAACAAAGATGGTATCTTTATAAGTCAGACAAAGTACTTGAATGATTTGTTGAAAAGATTTAGTATGGAGAATTGTAAACCAGTTGGAACACCTATGGTTACAAGACATAAACTATCTAGTAAAGATGAGACACCAGAAGTTGAGAAAAAGAAATACAGATCTATGATTGGTGGATTGTAGTACTTGACACACACTAGACCAGATATACAGTATTCAGTTGGGATGGTAGCAAGATTTCAAGATGAACCTAGAGAATCACATTATGCAGCAGTAAAAACAATATTGAGATATCTTAGAGGCACAATGGACTATGGACTGTGGTATGAAAATTCTAATGATTTTACCCTATGTGCATATACTGATGCTAATTGGGGAGGCAGCATTGATGACAAGAAAATCACTAGTGGTGGATCCTTTTTTCTTGTAGGAAGATTAGTTTCTTGGTTGAGCAAAAAGTAGAATTGTATCTCATAGAGTACATCAGAAGTAGAATATGTAGCAGCAGCAAACAATTGTAATCAAATAATATGGATGAAGAAAATGTTGATGGACATTGGAATCAAGTTTGATGAGCCTATTGTCATATATTGTGACAATACAAGTACAGTTAGTATGTCTAAGAATCTGGTTTTACATTCTAAAACAAAGCATATAGAGATAAAGTATCATGTTGTAAGAGAGAAAGTTGAAGATAAAGAAGTCAGACTAGAGTACATAAGCACAAAGGAGTAGATAGCATATATATGTACTAAGCCTTTACCTAAGGATATATTTGAGTATCTGAGAGGTATGCTTGGGGTTATGCCCCAACCTACTTTTGAGTAATGATGCAGTTGGTTACATCCGTCCAGTGGTTTATGGCCCTATCTATTTTTTGGATTGGATGTTGGTACTTCCTCTATGGGGGAGTATGTGTATCTGAGCTGAGTCATTGAGGACTCTTGTAAATGTATTTTCTAAATAGTGTCTTTTGACATTGAGCTATTGTTTGACATAGTGATAGAATTTCTATCATTGATGTCAATGGGGGAGAGAATCATGAAAAACATTAAGGAAACATTGAGGAACTACATTTTTTGAGAGATTGAATAGGATAAAGAAGTAATATTTGATTGATGATGAGTAGCAGTGTAGTTGAGTAGTAGTGATTAGATTTTTGGAATAGGATAATGAAGCAAGATTTGATTGATGATGAGTAGCAGTGCAGTTGAGCAGCAGTGATTGGATTTTTGGAACATTGGATGTTTTTTCATCTATGTTTCCATCAATTCCAATGGGGGAGATTGTTAGGAATGAATTCTAAATCCTTTTGGAAGTAATTCTATAGTAGTGATTGTTGCATTCATGACTATGATTGTCATTGATGTCAACACAGTGATATTCTAGAGTTTAGCAGAGAAGCAGGCACAGTTTTGTTTTGTGCACATGTTATATTGTAGATTGAGTTATGTGTAGTTTATGATATTTTATTTGGTGTTTTATTAGCCTATGGTTAAGAGCACAAAAATAAATTCATTTATTCATGAAAGTTATAAGCATTTTGGTGGAAGCAGTGTTCTAGCAGTATTCTTATGTAGCGGTTTTTGGTAATCAGAGGATATCTCCTAACCGGGATGGAATTTGATTCTATGCAATTAAAGGGAATTTTGAGACTCATTTTTTTTGATGTGGTTCATAGCACAAACTTTGAGGTAGCATGATTGGGAAGTTATTGTATCTAGAAGCTGATAGTTTTATGTAATTCTGATGTAGCGTGTTGAAATTATTATTTTGTATTTGCATGCTGACTCATTTGTAATTATTTGAGTGTGGTATAAAGGAAGGAATTTTTTCCTTATTATAAGAGGATTTTAATAGTTGTGATATGAAATTATGAAAGTTGTGATGCGAATGTATGCATGAAGTGAAGAAAAGAGCTAATTCAGTGATGAAGGAAGACTTGTGAAGTACAGAGATCTAGATTTGTGATCTTGTGTAGCAAAGAGTTTGGTTTTGGCATAGTGTGAAGGAGGTAACATATTTCATATTATTCTATTGAATAATCATAAGATCTATTGGACAGTGAGTTCAGAGATCTTGCCTTGAAGCTGTTTGGGCAGTGGGTCCTTCTGTCTTCCATAACTCCTAATAAGGTTAGAATCTTTTAATAGGGATTCAAAATATCCTAAAAAAGATTCATATGTACTGAATGTATTTCATAAGACTCCTAATATGGCCCATCCTCTAATAAGGAACTTTCATATTAGTACATCATTTTGTGGGCATCATTCCCACCGGGGTTTACTCTTTGATCAAGAGGTTCCCTAGTTAACATATCTTGTGTTATTGTGTCATTGTGTATAATTATCCTTCTATGGTTGGTTACTACATTAATTATATGGTTTAAAGTTTTTGAAGTTGGTATTGAAGTTAATGATGATAAATGGTTTAATTATCAGATAACTGATTCACCCCCCCCACTCTCAGTTATCTTGGTGGTCTTTACTTTCTAACATATATTATATCTTTCCATGTAAGCTAAAAAGTTGTGAGATATATTGGGATGATATATGTTAACAATAGTGTCAATTTTTCTAGTATTATCCTTGATGCCTTGATTAGAAATAATAAATCCAAGGAGCTTTCATCTATCAACCACAAAGGAAGACTTTCATGGATTTAATCACATTTTTTATTTGTGTATCCTTTCAAAGATTAACCTAAGTGTAGGAACATTCTCATCTCTCTACACAAATTTAGCCAAAATATCATCCACATAATCTTCAAGGATCTTTTGAATGTAATCATGGAAGATCAATGTCATAGCATGTTGATATGTAGCACCCACATTCCTTAACCCAAAAGGCATGGCAACCCAACAAAAGGATCTCCAAGGAAAAATGAAGGCGGTCTTATATTTATCATTGGGAGGAATAAATATCTAATTATATCCTAAAAACCCATGCTTAAAGGATAGTAATGTGTGGCCTACTGTAGAATCTACAATCATATCAATGTTGGAAAGGGGTACATCATCCTTCAAAGAAGTCGTGTTTAAATCATGAAAATCAGTGCACATCCTTATCATATTTTCACCCTTTGAAATAATTACAGATATTGGAAATCCAAGGGGAATAATCTATTAGACGTATGAAACCAACTTCTAAAAGCTTCTCTATTGTAGTCTTGATAAGAAGAGCTACATTGGGATTCATTTTATGAATCTTTTCTTTCACTAGCTTGGCATTAGGAACAAAAACAATATTATCAGTGGAAATCTTAGGATCAATTCCAAGTATGTCCAAATATACGCAAACAAAAATATCCAAAAAATTGAGGAGAAGGTTAGTAAGTTTCTTACACTCATCTTCATCTAGACACTTTCCAATCTTGATAACTTTTTCACAATCTTTAGCATCAATTTTCACATCTATTGTGTCTGTGATTAAGAGGTTTATTTTGTTTTCATTCTCTAGAGGGGGAAAAGGATTAGGATATTGTTTAGATTCACTATCTTCCCCAAAATATCTATTAGTGTGTAGACAATAAGGGTTTCTTTTATTATGATGAAAAGAAGAAAAATCTTAATATGCCTCCAATAATTCTATGATAGCATCATAAGAGGAAAATATATCGAAGTATGGCCTTTGGTCAAATATGAGAAGGTGGGGGTTAGTTAATTGCAAAGATCTACTACAAATATGATTAATATTCAGAAAGAAGGAAGGTTTCTTATATGGGTTAAATCATAAACCATAGGTATGTTCACAAACATCATTCATTAAAGGAGTCTATATTCCTTGCTTATACTTTCCACAACCTTAACCATTAAAACCATGTTTAGAGAGAATGATATCCAAGACCATAATGAGAAACCATATCAGACAAGTTTAAGGGATCTTCATAAGTTACTATGTTAAAGAACATGGGCTTAATAGTTTCAATGGTTTCATTGGTTGAAGCAACCACAAAATTATTGTGTAATTCCCCTATAAGCAGAATAAGAACAATTTTCTCACTTTTTAGAGTTTTCAAGGGCTTCATGAAGGAAAGGTCTAAAACTTGATACTCTCCAATAAAAGTAGGAGTAAAGTCTAAAGTGCCCCAATCTTCCTTAGATAAGGTAGAAGATATAGGTTCTTCATTCTTTTGAGTTTCAGCTTTAGTTTCTTTTTTTTCTTTGCTAGGTCTAGGATCTTTAACTGACTCAATGTTTAAGGAATTGTTAGGCTTATCATCTGCATGAAGAGTGTACATCACATTATTGAAAATACATTTAACATTGCAATGAATCATGGAGGGGATAACATGCATGTAATACAATCATGGTCTTCCCAACAAAATATTGTAATTAAGGGGTCATGGCATCACATGAATTGGGGTATCTAGAATAATTGGATCAACTTTAATAGGTAAAGTTATGATTCCCAAGGTCTTCTTAGAAATGTTATCAAAGATGTGAATAGGAATGTTATCAGGATTAACAGTGGTCATATCAGCGTTAATAGCTTTTAGCATATCTATAATACACACATTAAAACCTAACCCATTGTCAATCAAAGTCCTTTGAATAAGATTTCCATTAATGAGAATAGCAACCATAAGAGCATCATACTAGTTTGAACTTTCTTAGGAGACAAGTCATCTTGAGTAAACACAATTTGAGGAGTAGACATCACATGCATACACTCCAAGAAGGAAGTGATATTATCTTGGTTAGGTGGTGGAATAGGAAGAGTAGAAAAAGATTTTTTAAAAGCCTTGTGATAAGTGGGAGAGGTTTGAAGGAGTTCCCAAGGGGAGATCTTTGCAGGAGTAGTATGTAACTACTCAACTAGATCATACTCCTTACATAAGGAGCTAGGAAATCGAGGTTCTTAGGGAAGCATTGATTGAGAGGGAGGGAGAGAAGTAGGAACATCCAGAATGGTGGGTTGAGGATTATTATATGTTTGATAGGTATGTGCAACCAAAGTATAATCGGGTTTTCCCTTAAGGACTAAAAGGTGTTCTCAGTTTGAAGGAAAACCCTTAAGAGTAATAAGAGGTTGTTGAGGAGGAAATCCTTTGAGACTTATAAGGGGTTTAGTGAATAGAACTATTTTGATAGACTCAACATTACAAATAGTCTCACACAATGTAATTTGGGCTAAAAACATATCATAAAGGTTAGGCTAGAGAGATGTAGAGGAAGATAATGGAGGGATGGATTCAATTAAGACCTTATTCATTATGTATCCAAAACTTTAGCACTAGACACCTCATGAGGTTTACTAACAAATGCATCATCAAAATACTCATAAAAGAAAGAATACATCTTAAATGTACAAAAATCTATTTATAATGAAACAAAATGCAATCAAAGAAAGTTTTATTTTTTAATTTTTTAATTTTATGCTTATAAATGTAATTCATGTAAAAGAAAGATCTAACTACCAAGATCAAACAAGGAGGTTTCATGTTGGGTTCACCAAAATGGTCTAAGGGATAATGGCATCAATGATTTTTAACAATGTAAACTAGAGGTACTAGATTTAACAATTTCTCCCCAAGCCATCCAATACAAGAGAAAGAGGGGCTTCCAAGCATAACTCTTGATATAAGTTATATTTAGAAGGTCCCAAAATTATGACAGGTGCCAATACTAAACTAAAATTACCTCAAGGAAGTAAACTAGCAATGCCTCTTTCATGCAATGTTATAATTGATAAAAGGATAAGTGAATGTATGTATGAAATTAAGGTTATTGAAATAAAATAACTAGATCTAAATGCAAGATATAATAATTTTGGCCAAACGAGACACAAAAATAGATCTATCTTAACAAATGAAATAAGGGATAAGATAATTACATCAAAATGTGTGAGGGAATGTTATTTTCTATTCTTAAAACAATAGATTTGGACTTGTAGCTAAATTTCTGACTGCAAATCCACTATCATGGATGAAAACCTAGAAAATTCTAAAAATGTCATATTGTCAAGAATAGATCAACCATGTCACCATGTTTTGATATAGGTAGTCCAAGTCACTGTGTGCTTGGGATACTATAAAGAAGTCAACTTGAGTTTTTTTGGCAGCTATCAGTGTGCAACTTCCAAATCTATAACTGTCTAGCTAATATCCTACAAATCTATGACATAATGTGAGTGTGTGGGTGACTATGAAGGGTTTTTCCTTTTTCAACCCCCTATTTTAGTGGTTTCCACCTCCATGAATAGCCATTAGAAATACTTTGTGTGTGTTTTTAGTTCTTGTGAATCCTAGATTGGAGATCCAGATGGTAAAAGAGCTAGAAATGCCAATAATCAACTCTATAAGTGAAGCCCTAGAATGTAGGTATATATGTAAGTGTAAATGTGTAAGATATGGAAAGTCAAAGATCAGATATGAACACAATAGAAAAATCATACCAAGCCCCCAAGGCTAAATTACTCTAACCATCTTCATGATCCTTGCATGTCTCCATGATGTCATGTAGTTGCTTGAAAATTCTTGAATGCTTGAATTATTTATGAAGTTGTCACTTTTCAATGAAAGAACAAGCTCTATCCCTTATCTTACACCTTTCAATTTCTCTATGTCTGATTGGGGTGTCCACATGCACTTGTACCTTTCATTCATCATGTGCAAATGAGGCTTTGGATGTCAGTTTCTAGTCAATTTCCAAAATTAACCCCACGAGTTCAACTGCAGTGAGCGAGAATCAATTGAACTTTGAAAATAGGTATGGGATGAACAAACCCCAACCACCAGGGAATAGGTTGACTTGTTTGACCTATTCTAAAATAGGTTAACCTAGTGAACCTGTTCTCCAAGGTGTCATGATGTCAGGCTCATAATCCATCTTCTAGGTCGATAGGGATTCTGGGTGTAATGTGTATCAAGGATTGACAACCCAAAGCTAGATTCAGGAAATGAGGCCTATAAATTGGAGAATTCATAAAGATTATATCCTACCTCATCCTATTCACAAAAAAAAAAGGAAATCTAGGAGGAAGTGTTAGGTCCTACCTCAATTTCTCCAGAGAGAGAGAGAGGGAGAGAGAGAGGTGTTCAAAGTGTAATTGTGTAATGAAAATACATACTAAAGAGGACCTAAAGGAAATAAACTAAAGTGCATCCAATTTCAGATAGTACACTAGGATGAGGTATCAAAATAGAATCAACACCTCTCTAAACAACTCCTAAATGATGAAAAATTATAAGAACAAGTGTCAAATGAACATGCAAGACTAAGTAGACTTAATAAGTTAAGTGTAATAAATTAAGTAAATAAAGTAACAACCCACCCCCCCTTAAACATAATCTAGAAGGAAAATGTTAAATATGGATCCTAACTACTAGCTTGGTGAGGTGCCCATGTACAATGATATCTCTTATAAAATAAGAAGATAGAAAACCAAGTGGGAAAAGCCTATCCTCCAAAAAATAGATAAGAAGAGAGGAATCCTAGAAGGCCACCCCAGAGGATGATGATGTTACTACACACCAAGAAGAGCTTGTGGCCCTTCCTAAATATGATTTTTATCTGCTAAATCATCTGAATTATTAGAACTAGAATCAGGATCTAAAGAGTCCACAACATGTTGAAAACCCATATGTTGTGCAACACTAGAATTTATAATCTCTTTAGCAAATAAGATTCTATCTCAAAATTTATCTTTATCCTTAGTAATTTATTTATTTGAAGAAGATGCTTTGACAAAATAATTTATATCAATATTATTCCTTTTGAGTAGAAGAGTGAGGTGCTTGTAGTCACCAAAATTTGGTCTAGTAAAACCTAAGCCCCCGATCTCGATCAATTTACCTAATTTCAAATCTAAATCCCTATGACAAAATTTACTAGACATGATTGTGTAGAGTAACCCTTAAAATCCCCTTTGCATAATTAAATAAAAAAATCAAAAAAATTATATCAAGGTTATGTTAGGAATAATAGTCCACCAACACAATTGAGAGGGATGGGTGAATCAGTTGTATGACAGATTATTGAACTTTAAACTTTGAATAGAAGCGATATCAAATCAAATAAACACAATGAATGCCAACATAATAACACAATATTTGTTTTCGAGGAAACCCTGTTAAAGGTAAAACCCCAGTGGGAATTGACACCCACTAATGATGTACTGAGAGTATAGTATCCTTGTTAGAAGATCTAGCCATGTTAGAAGCTGGTTAAAACATTAGAGTACACAGTCCTTGTTAGAGGATAGACCCTATTGGGATTTAAGAAAAGAGGTAGGCTCACTACCCAAGTGCACTACCCAAAGAAGGTTATGTCCACCTTCAGAACTCACTGTTCACAACATATAAGAAAATACACAATCCTTGAACTATCCGATAGCAATTGTCTTTTCTTTTTCAGTTCCAATGAAGTATATAGATTATTCTCTTCTCTACATCTAGGAGACACAAGCTCTCAACTTCCATAATTATCTTTTACATCACATTCATTCCTCCCATATCTTTTCAAAAGAAAATATCTTACATATATACCCTATTACAAAATAAATGATCAGGTCGGCCAACTAGGCTTTCCTATTTCATAAATAATTACATAAATCCTTGCTAAGATACACATGGTATCTAAAGAAAGTATACAAAAATTAAAATTCAACACTTAAGGACCGACATCCATAATTCATGCTTGCCATTCATGATACACGCTATAACTCTGAAGTCATCTTCCAAATAGGTCTTCTCCAGAACACACACCACAGGTGATGTCATCCTTCTTTTTGTACCTTGCTAAGATCAGCAAAAATTCTTTAGTACACTATATGTCATCCCTTAAGCTCACATGCACTGAATCCTCATCGGTTGTAAGATATACCCTAAACTCAAAGACTTACTTTGTCAAGTTCCACTATCACAGTCCAGTAGCTAATCTTCACTAAATCTTTTGTAACTTAGCCAATATGAAATATTACATCATGTGATCTTAGATATAAGATCAAAACACCTTCCAATGCACACAAATGTGTTTGCATGATCTAAATCATCCGTACAGTCTCCGTACATTATAATAACCAACATGTTCTCTTCATAGAAACATATGTTGACATTAGTGGAAAAACATGAATGACAACAACAGTAATTCCCACATCACTCAATGTAGTGATTAAACATATTAAATGTATCAATAATCTCTCCAATGCATTAGAAATATCCAACAATCTCCCCCTTTGGCATTGATGGCAACATATGGGAAAATCCATCAACCCAAAAAGTATACTCTCAGTAAATTCTTCCTTATAGAGTATCTCTCCCCTTTAGGGATTTTGTTATAGTAATTCTCCCCCTATGACAATAATGTCAAAGGGTGCCATAACTTATCAACTATCTTCAACAACTATCTTGAAAAATCACTCCCCCTGAGGAGTAGATCCATACATCAAGTCTAGAAAATGATAAGGCTCTGAAAACCTCTAGACTGATGCATCCCCGCATCACTTAATTCTCACTAGGAGGGGCCTGCACCCAAAGCATACCTATGAGATAGTCAAAGGCATCTTTTGGAAATAACTTTTTAAAGATGTCTACTATCTGTGTTAGATAATAGAGAGAGAGGGGAATTAGTTAAATCAGCTATCCTATAGTTCCAAACTCTTGGATGTACTTTTTCAAACTTTTTCAACAAATCAAATAACTCGGTAAGATACAATATTGATCTTTCTATTCATTTATTGAATACTAGTAATATCCAAAATAGTCTTTATCGATTAATCAAATATGAAATATGTAAATTATGATAGAAAAACAATCATAACAAATAATACATAACACAAATATTTAACGTGGAAACCTTGCTAAGGGAAAAACCACCTGGGACCGGTGACCCAAAATATTTCACTCTTCTAAAGTGAGCTCGGTTAGGAGCCAACCCTTTTAAAGGTTACAATGCACACTATAAGGTATGACCTGGTTAGAGGATTTATCACTAACAGATAACTCTTGACCAAAATTCACTATGGGGTCAACAAGAAAATAATTAACATTCCTTGAATGTCATATGGAAATACAATAGATTATTAAGTCCACTTGGTTAAGATATTTTGCTTTAACAATGATTAAACTGATACATTAGTGATATGATTTAAATAAAACTTAATTTGTAAGTATTTAGATCTATGCTAATCTGAAAATAAATCTTTTGATCAATAATAAATTCACTCCATTATATCATCCAACTTACTTCACTTGGTATATATCTCTGATGATCGGTTATGCCTGCAGTTCAGCTTGGTTCTATTTGTAACTAGTTTGATCAGGTATGCATTAAAAATGTCTTCATGTGAAATATTTTCAAGTCTCTATTCATCTGGCATAATTAAAAAATGAATCTCATGTCTCTTAAGTATGCATGTAAACTATTTTCATATCATCCATTAGATTTTGCCTCTTAATCTCCATCGTTCATTTTTCCACTTCAAGCTTCCTCAGTAGATGTGTTAATAACACATTTCATTCTCTTCCCTTTGATCATCTATGAATTTTTTCAGTCATGGATCTTGTAACAAACTTCAAGACTAACTCACTATATACAAAAATATTCAATTACTGACCACATTAACTTGTTCAATTATGATCTCTTCTTCATAATAGAATAATTCAACATGCTCAAGTCAACAACATAATACCATAGACTCATCAATAAGTTACCCAATGTATACCTTATCCTTATCTATCATATCCATCTTGTCCTTATGTAGATATCTCATTTCTTCACCATTTCTTCCTTCTACAAATGTTCATATGTTTGTAACTATCATGATAAGTATAGTCAAAACTAGTTGACATAAATGACAATATATTGACTGATTTAATCATCTTACATATCACTTTAATAGCTCAATGATCTCTAATTGCTATCTCTTTAGTTCATCAAGTTATTCAATTAGTTGTAGGTCATCAATCTCTCCCTTTGGCATTGATGGCAACACAAACAACATAAAATATGCCATACCATACCAAATATTTGTTCTACAACTATATAGATAAATAATGTAGCTCAGAAAGCTCTCCCTAGCTTGATATTTAATATGTTTAATCACTACAATAACATTTCATGCAGACCCTCCTTGCGGATTTGATCTTCTTCAGTTCTCTGACTCTTTCTCTCCCTATAGTGGATAGATGTTTCATTGATATCTCTCTCCCTTTGATAACAATGCCAAAATAAAATATATAACTCTTCAACAACCAGGAAGTTCTTTGTTGTTCAGTCCAAATCAAGTACCATTATGTACTAATATATAATTCTCTTTCCCATCTTCTACAATCTTATACAACCTTAGGAATCCTATAGTGTGAGCTACATGCATCAACATGAATGATTTCTGATAATGTATAAGTTGATGCAACCTCCTAATCACCTTAGTAAATGATAGATAGGTGATGGACTCCTAGTATAGTCCTCAAGTACTCAAAAGTGTCCTTTGGTAAGGGCTTGGTAAATGTATCAGCAAGTTGTTATTTAGAATTCACAAAATCTAGTTTCACTTACTTTTCTTGTACTTGTTCCCTCAAATAGTGATACTTAATTGATATGTTATTTTCTTTTGAATGCATCATTGGATTCTTGGAAATGTTTATAGAACTTTTGTTGTCACAATATATAATCACTAGATGAGTGATCACCTCATTCATCCCTTCCAATAATTATTTTATCCATGCAATATTTGAACAATTATCAGTAGCAGCAACATACTTTTCTTGAGCAGTAGACTGAGAAATACATGCTTATTTCTTACTTATCCATGTTACAAGTCTTTCTCCTAAAAGAATGCTCTACTATTTGTACTCTTCTGGTCATCTATATTTACAGCCCAATCTACATCAGTGTAAACTTGTAGTTCAAAATTGCCTTCCTTTTTGTACCATAAACTATAATCTTCAGTTTTCTTCAAATATCTTAGAATCCTTTCAACAACAATCATATGTGATTCCTTGGGATTAGCAAAAAATCTTGCTACAATCCCAACTACATGTGCTATATCAAGCATACTTTGTACCACATACATCAGTTTTACTTACATCCTGTGACCATTGGTGTACCTACCAGTTTTGAATCTTCCATGCCAAAAGTCTTCAATACTTCCTTGATATATTTTTATTGTGTTATGGAAATCCCATCATTTTTTGTATAATCTCCAAACCTAGAAAGAATTCAATCTCTCCAAAAATTGACATTTCAAACTCTTTTCTCATTTCATCAGCAAAAGATTTGCAAATATTATCATGTCCTCCAAATATTATATCATCAACAAAAATTTCAGCAATCAGAAAATTGTCATCAGATTCTCCTTTCATGTACAAATTGCTATTGTCACTTTTCCTCATAAAGACAATACTAATAATATAAGCATGTAATCTTTCATACCATTCTCTCGGTGCTTGTTTTAGTTCATATAGTGCTTTGTGCAATCTACATACCATGTTCTTCTGATTTGGATCAAAAAACCCTTCAGGTTGTTCTATGTAGACCTCTTCCTCAAGAATTCCATTCAAAAATGTTGATTTCACATCCATTTGATACACTTTGAATTTTTTATGTGCAACATATGCAAGTAATATTCTAACTCCTTCAAGTCTTTCTACTAGTGAAAAATATTCGCCATAGTCAATAACTTCTTCTTGTACATATCCCTTGCAGGGTAAAAGCACAAAGTTGTGTCACATTTCAGGACAATGTATCAGCACAGTTGAATTTGAGTATTTCTAACTAAAATTATTTTTTGTCAAACATATGGTCTAGCTAGATTCATTCTAGCTAAGTTAGATAAGTTCTTCACCTTTTCCAATTGGAAATATCTATTAAATGCATGTTTTATAACAATTACTAAAGAAATAAAATTATTTCAAAAAAGTGACGTTTCAATAACTCTTACTCTTTTTAATGATATTTTTTTACAAATATAAAAATACCCTTTTTTAGAGCACAGAGTCAAGATTATCATCATATAATTTTTATAGTACTTTAATTAGATCTAATATATTATAATTTCAAAATACTAAAAGTAGGTATTTTAACATTCGAGAACAAGATGCTTCAAAAATAGAAAAAAATAGTAAAGCTTATCAAAAAAATTGAAAATTTATATTTAACACTAGCGGAGAGAGTTATCTTCAAGAGTGTGTAATTTATTTTCCGAATGGTGTAGATTTGATAGGGGAAATTTGACGCGAGATGAAAACTGTCGATTTCAGGTATGTTCGACTTTGAGTAGTTATAACAGAGAAAATATACATTGAAAACTAATTTTTCTTCTTTTTTGCACTAACTATACATTTTATCTATGACATATTTTGAAATCAAAGAAAAAAGAGATTATTTGCATATACTTTTTTGGTGCGGACAAGACCCTCGTTTTTCAGCATTTTTCAACAAGTAAAAAATGGACTTAAAAAATTTTAAAACCATGTGAATTCTTGTTCAAAAAAAATTAAAAAAATTATAGCCATAAACTTCATCCACTTTTACACATTTCATTAGTTTACATCATCTCCAAATTTTAAACATAAATGCTATTTTTATGTCATTAAAGTTAAAATTTGTGTGTGTTGTTGACCTTTTCCTTTATAAAAGTGTGACACAGCTTTGTACTTTTACCCTGCATACAAGTGTTGCTTTGTTTCTAGTTACTTCACCATTCTAATTCAACTTGTTTCTAAAAATCCACTGAGTACCAATTACATTTTTATCACTCAGTCTCTGTACCAATGTCCGTGTTTTGTTTTTCTCTATCTGTTCAATCTCTTCATTGATTTCCTTGATCCATTCATCATTCTCAAGTGCAACTCTAACATTCTTAGGCTCAAATTCAAAAACTAAACATGTATTCTATCTTAACTTAATTTGTATCATCATGCCAGCTTACTTGTCTCCAATAATCTAGTTCTATGGATGGTGTCTTCTAACAAATCTCTCTAGTACTTTCTCTCTTCTTTTCTCATCATTCGGTTTAGGTTTATTTTCTTCCATGGTAGCATCTTCCTGGTTCTCAGTTTGCATTTGTTTATTCTCGGTAGCATTTTCTTTTCCCTCAGTAGACTCAGCATGTGCCTTGGATAGATAGTCTAGATGATCAATATAAGTAAACCTACCATAGTCTTCTAGTTCCTTGCTTCTTTCTTCATCATTCTTCTCAACAAACTCATCAAATTTCACATTAGCACTTTCAATCATTTTGTTATTAGCCTTGTTCAAACATTTGTATTATTTTCTTTCAGTAGAATATCTTATAAATATTCCTTCATCACCTTTAGAATCAAATTTACCATTTATATCATCTTTCAGAATGTAACATCTACTTCCAAAAATTCTAAAATAACTTACATTCAGTGTGTAGCCAAACCATAGCTCATAAGGTTTCTTATTTTTTATATTTTTTTAGTTGAACTTAGTTTAACGTGTATACAGTAGTGCTAACAGCTTCTCTCCAATACATTTGTGCAACATCTTTCTCAATCATTAGTGTTCTAGCACAATCAACTATAGATTGATTCCTTCTTTCTACAATACCATACTGTTGTGGTGTCCTTAGTGTAGAAACCTATCTTTTAATTCCATGCTCATTACAAAATTTTGTGAACTCATTAGAAATAAACTCACCTCCTCTATCAGATCTTAAGCATTTTAAATATTTCCCAGTTTCCTTTTCAACTTTAGCTTTAAAGCACTTAAACAGTTTGAAAGCTTCAGATTGCTCTTTCAAAAACATAACTGTCATCATCCTAGAGTAGTAATCAACAAATAAAATAAAATATTTGTCACCATTATAACTCTGAGTTCTCATAGGACCACATAAGTTGGTATGTACCAACTCCAAAATACTTTTAGAAGAATAGTTTTTTCTTTTAAAACTAGATTTAGTCATTTTCCCTTTCTGACATTAATTGCACATGACATGGTCAGGTTTAGTTAGACTCGGTAAACCTCTAACTCTTCTCTTCTTATTGATCTTAACCATGTTATCAAAAATCTCATGAAATAGTCTCTTATGCCACAACCACACATCTTCATTTCTATCCAACAAACAAGAAGTTTTAGCATTGTCAAGATAAAATAGATTACCTTTGGATTGTTCACTAGTACCAACCAACTTTTCAGTTTCATCATAGATCTTCACCTTTCTACTTTCAAATGAAACTCAGTGACCTAAATTATTCAATTGTGCTACACTCAAAAGATTATAGTTAATTCCTTTCACCCAATATACATTCTCACATCTAATCTTATTATTCAACAAGATAGGTCATTTTCCTTTCACTAGACAATGTGTATCGTTTCCCATTTTAACAGATCCTCCATTATAGTTTTCAAGGTATTCAAATTTGTCCTCATCACTAGTCATATGATGTGTACAACTACTATCAATAATCCATGTATCATTCTTTCTAACTTTAGATATAAGTGTTGTTTCTACATACCTTTCTTCTTATTCTGAATCATCTTTCATTTCTACGAATACCACATCAACATCTTCATCAGTGTTGGTATTACCATCATCATATCCAACAAGGTAACATTCCTTCTTGCCTTGGTCTTTGTAGTCTTGGTTATTTCTTTTGTCATACTATCAATTTCCTCTGTGTTCTCAGTTATCTCTTTTGCCAAACTTTCCATCACTAGATTGGTCATTGTCTTTATCTTCATCTTTCTTGTTAGGACATCTAGTAGCAATATGGCCAATATCTTTACAATTAAAACATGCTAGAAGTAACTTTCCTTTATACCATCCTTTAGCTTTCTGAAGTCTCCTAGCCATAAGTGCTTCAAGCTCATCAAGCTCATCTTCACTATCACTGCCACTTTTATTTCTTATGTTACGTTTACTACTAGACTTACCAATCTTCAAGGATGACATATAAATGCAGACTCAACACTCAGTACAATAATTTTATCATAGTTATTTAGATCAAAAGTAGTCAAATTACCAATTAGACTATCAAGTGTAAGAATGATGTTCAGTGCAGATCCCATTTCATGAATAGAAGAGATTCTAATAGCATAGATAGGTAACAAGGTTCTAAGAATTTTACTCACAATAGTCTCTTCATTAATAAAACTGCTTGCTCCTAAGATAACATAGACTGCCTCCTTGATTTGGTTAGAGTATTATGTGATGTTTTCACCTTCTTTCATTTTCATATCATCCAAAAGAGTAGCAACAATCTTGATCATTGTTATATTGTGTTCATTTCTGTCTCTCAGCTAATTAACTATCAAAGTTCCAATAGTTGGTTGTATTTACCCATTGTATAGGAGCTAAAGAACATATTCTCCAATTCTAGTTATGTGCAGCCTCATCCTACTTTGCCATGTCAAGAAGTTATCTTTGTTCATCTTAGGCACTTCCCTTTTATACATCTGTAATCAGCTGAAAATGGACAAAGATCAAATCAAAGAAAATTGAGTCAAATCAAGGCAAATCAAGGACATAACTGAATCAATTGAATCACAATGCATAATTAGCCAATCAAAATGAAAATCAAATCTTAATTCAATCAAAATCAAAATCAAAATCAAGAGCATCTTAATCAAATGCAATCAGATCAAAATACAATTAATTCAATTAATTGTATAGTCTTGTATTAAATTAAATTCAACCAATTCAAGGGGTACATGGCTAAAATAAATCAATTAAATCAATTAATAAATCTCAATTACTCTCAACAATCACAAAGGGAGGAAAATAAATCAACCAATGAGATTAAAGGAAAGGCATTCACATGGATCAAGCCAAATTCAATCTCAATAACTCAAAGTGAAAGAGAATCTTGTCCATTGATCTTGTCTACTTGTCCCAAGCTTTGAGGACACAAACTTTTCTTTGTCTTCAAAGAGTGGAACCAAGGACTCAACCAAGGCTTAATTATGTTCAAATACAACTACACCCACTACCATTGAAAAATCTATAAAAGGAAGGCCTAATTCCTTCATTATTTATCATTCACACATCTAAGAATTGCATTGAACCTCTTGTAATTTGAGCTTAGAAAGGAATTTGAGAAGCATTTTAGCATTTCTTTTGATCTAATTGTTAGCAATAGCATTGTTATCTTTATCATTCTCATTCTAGGACTGTCATTAATGGAAGCTTGCTAAGAGCTATTCATTAACAATCTTAGTTAGAGAGCCATAGGATGCTTAATTAGTCATTGTTTTTTCTAAATAGTTTCTTTATTGCTTTATGGTTGTATTTAGTTACTATTCTCATTTATTGGCTAACCTTAATTCTATGAAGGCACTTTCCCTAGTGTACAAAATGGCACCCACCGTGGGGCAGAATGCTCTACTTTATTAATCGTACAAATTTTTTTCATTATTTCCAAATTTGCATGTCATTAACCCTCAGCTTTTTCAGGAAGTAGCACTTTTGACAGATTAAGCAGTGTATTTGCGAAAGGAAACAATGCTTTCAATCACTATTTTGGTGCTTCTGTGGCAAAGTTGTGCACCTTTGCATCGATCTGCAATGCCTTTGTGATTCCTATCTTCAGTCTTCTTATCTTTCAATGCTTTCGCATCATGAAAGAGCGCTTTGCTCCTAACTACTAGGCAGTTTTACTAGTTTTCTTAGCACTTTTGCATAAATTTTACCACCTTTTCTTATTCTAGTAGCACTTTTAAGAGTTATTTGTGTGCTTTTGCACTTTACTGATAGAATCAAATAGCACTTTCAATTATATTAGCTACGCTTTTGAGCAATAAAATAGCACTTTCAATTAATTTTGTTGTGCTTTTGTAGAATTTTATGAATTAATTAATCAGACTATGGAAAAATGACTTTTATTCTACAGGATGATAGGTCATAAAAAGGCAAGAAAGCCAGAGACAAAATTCAATTAGGAGGGAAAAGCTTTAGCCAAAAAGATCAAGAAGGAGAACATAGCTCATATCAAAGTGGTTCTTGAAACATTGCAAGAAGAAGACAACCAGGTATATCAAAAATATCTTGCTGTTATTGAAGCATACAAATCAAAATTTGTATCTTTAAATTGAATTTTTAATCCTTAAGTTCAAGTTTTCCTTAAAAATTTGCAATTAAGGTTCTTAAAAGTTCAATACATTATTAGTTGCTTTGATTTTTCCTCATTGTTATTGTTGGTGTTGACTAACTTGTTGGACGAAAAGCACATTTGGAGGAGTCTATTGCCAAGGTGAGTTGAAAAACAATGACAAAAACCTTTTAAAAATGCCCCTAGCTTAGGCTAGCTACAAGGAAAGGTATTTCTCTATTCAAGCTTGCACTTGATCAAATTGCAGCATTCTTTGAACATAACTTAAGATAAAATAGGAAATGAATTACACACTTCAATTTTAAGAATCTCCTTGTCAAGAGATTGGGAAAGAACAAGCGTGTGTTTAAGTGTGTGGAACAAAGAAAGACAATAGGGATATGCTCTTCACTCTTTGAGTGAATCAAACTCCCAAACTTGTCGGCCTAAGTTCATTTCTTGTTTTCCATATACATGTTAGAGCAATAGTGGGCTTGCCTCCCAAGTTTTCCTTAGCGAGGCCGGTGTGAGGGACAACCCAAAGTGGGATACACTCACCTTTTTCCATGGGAATTCAACCCACTCTAAAACAAAATGCATGCATCCTTAATGGGGTGTGTGACAAATGGATTTTAGTTTTTCAACCTTCCTCTAGTAGTCCTCACGGATTGTGCAAAATCGCACTTTGGTGCATGTGGGAAGCCCCTTAACATACTTAGGGGATGAGAGATTAAAGTCTATTTGAATGGAATCAATACTAAATCCTTGATAAAATAGAAAGACAACCTTCTAGAGCCATGTATACGAACCAAATCTTGTGCTAGGTAGGTACTTGAAGTGCATTCTTATGAAACCCCATGATAACATTCTTCAAATCAAACATTTTTTGTTTAAGTGGTTAAAAAGAGACAAGTGAATGTGTGATTGTTTTGTTTGCAATACATAAACAAGTGAGAGATATCCATTGAAAATCATCTTATATTTTAAAATCTCTTCAATATAAAAACAACAATTTTCAAATCAAGGATCATCCCAAATCAAACCCTTGTTAGATGTTGGTTTCCACGCCATCCCAAACACATAGGGTATCATTACCAGGAGACAGCACTATTTTTGCAAACCCAAGGCAAGAAGTTTATTACGAAAGTATTTTCAAAGATCCTAATTAAGAAGAAATTTTCATGAACCTGTTTGAACCAAGACTTGAAGAGATGGGTGATAGAAATTTAGCCTATTATAATCACAATATCAACCATGCCAATTTTAATCCTAAGGAGACACTTGAAGAAAGGGTTGAGAAAGTGGCCCAAGACAATGATTTTCTAGTGGTTATGGAGAAACTAATAGATAAAGATAGGGAGAACTTCTTCCTAAACCTAGCCCAAAAGGGGGTAAAGCTTCCCTATGATTTTGATATTGACCAACTCAAGAAAGATCAACACCAAGATGATCCTATGAATCTTATGACTAGGCAAATAAAGGCCTTCCAAGAGAAAATTGATACCATGAAGAAGGTAGCTGAACCTAAGGCCTTTTCCATAGAGGCTTTGTGTCCTTTTCCCTTCGACAAAAGTTTAGCAATGGTATCTTTTCCTTTCAATACCATCTTTCCTAAATACAATAAGTACATGGGTAAAATAGACCCATAGGACCATTTAAGGGAATTTTGTGCCCTAAGCATAGAGTTCATGCATAATGATTCTTATCTAATGAGACTCTTTCCTAGAAGCTTAGGAGGTCCCACAATAGAATGGTTTTCAAAACTAACCCCCGAAATAAAGTCCTTTGAGAAGTTAGCCTCCAAGTTCATGACCCATTACTCTTATAACATTGAGCATGAAATTACAATGCTCAAGTTGTGTGATACCAAAAAGAAAGATGGGAAGTCCTTCTTACGATTCCTACAAATGAAGAGGACCATTTTCACAAGGTATCCACGAAGTATCCCCAAGAAAGAGAAGATGGAGATCTTCACTAACAATTTGACCTTGGAAATAAATTATAGATTACAACTTCAATGTCCCCCAACATTTGAGAAAGTCATAAAAAATGGGATAAATATTGAAGATGTCTTGGTCAAGAGAGGTGAGATCAAATTATTTAAAAATAACAAATCCAACAACAATAACAACAACATCAATAACAATAATTATGTGCCTAAGTATTTTAATAATCAAGGGTCCAACAATAACAATGATAAATCTAAATCTTGGACAAGGAATAATAATAAAAACATTGTAAATGATGGAGTTGTGGAAGCACACAACTTAAAGTCTACCCCTTTTATACTACCATATGGAGCTAATTCTTCAAATAATGTTAATCAATCAAGTAAAGCTCCATTTAATTCCAATAATTCCAACAAAAATCCCAACACTTGCAACAATAAGACTTGGGATAAGTCAAAATCAAACTCCAATTATAACAAAATGAAATTAACCAACTTAGGTGAACCTTTGGAGAATGTGCTAAGAACCTTGTTGGCCAATCAAGTTATCACATTACCTAACATATCAAGTTATGAACCCAAAGTCAAGCCTTATAGGTGGAATGAAACTCATCATTGTGAATACCATCGAAAAAGAGGTCATCCAACCAATGAATGCATGAGATTGAAGCACTTAGTGAAAGATCTAATTGATAATAACACCATCAAAATTGAAGGGCCTCAAAACAATGAGGATAAAATGGCCTACAAGAATCCCTTTTTGAATCATGAAAAGGGTGAGTCATCTAATCAAAATCAAAAGAAGGGTAATGAGAAGGTGAACTTTGCTCACACATATGATAACATGATAAACACTCTAAGAGAAGAGGATCAAACCATAAATGTTATCATAGTGAAAGATAAGTCAAGGGAAGTATCATCAAATGTTGTCACTAGGGGGCAAGCATAAAAGATTATCTTACATACCAATGCTCCAAAAGTGGTGATATCAAACCAAGCTTCAACATCATCATCAAAGAAATACAACTTGGTTGAGCAATTACAAAGAACTCCCGCTCAAATTTCTATTCTTGAGCTACTCAAATTATCACCAATTCATAAGGATATCTTGGAAAAAGCCTTGTTGGAAACAAATATGCCTCTAAATTTGGAGGTAGAAAAATTCCAAAATATGGTAGGGCACCTAATCACACCTCATTGCCTATCATTTTTCAAACAAGATGACATGTCTCTTAATCATCCCCAAAATCTTCCCTTACACATAGAAGTGTTGATCCACAAGCATAGGGTGAAAAGAGTCCTTATAGATGGAGATGTTGGCCTAAATATGTGTACCCTTAGCTTGGTAAAATCCCTAGGATTTTCTGAGGAGGCTATTGACCCAAAGAAGAAAATAACCATAAAAGCCTACGATGGTGAAGAAAGAGCATCAAGAGGAGTTATAGTCTTACCCATAAGAGTTGGTCCCATGCAAAAAGAGACCATATGCCAAGTGTTAGACTTAAATTTAACTTACAATATTTTTTTAGGAAGGCCATGGATCCACAAAATGCAAGCTGTTCCTTCAACTTATCATCAATGCTTAAAATTCCCATATCTAGGTCAAGAGATAATGGTAAGTGGAGATCTAAATCCATTCCAATATTGTAATAATGTCAAGCCTATCAATGACTCATTGGTTCCACACAATGCTAAAGGGTCTATACCCAATCAAAGGGAGCAAGGTAAAAGTTCTAAGGAAATTCCTTTGTTGAAAGGAAAACAAAAGATGGAAGAAGAAGTTGTTGTTAAAGACACACCAAAACTCATTAACCTAGCTACATCGACTAAAGGAAAAGAGAAGGTTAATGAGGATAATATTATTGAAGAACCAAAAGAAGACCCTAACAAATCTATTCAAGTATACACTAAAGAAGCCCATTATCAAAAGATGGACCAAATGATGAAAAACTTTGACAAGCAATGTAAGATTAAACAAAAGGGAGTAGGCGAATACTCCTTATCTATGATGGATCTACCTTTATCACCCAAGTCCTTTGGGAAACCCTCAAATCTACCTCATAGATATAATGATAACTTTTTGAGGGCAAGTACATCATCCACCATGGATGAAGAGGACAATGACATTTTGAACTGGTTATACAAGGATGAAGAATCAAGTGCCCACGTCAAACATATCCAAAATATAACCATTCCCACACATCAATATGGGAAAGGATTTGCAATCATGCAAAAGATGGGGTACAAAGGTCAAGGACCTTTAGGCACAAAGAATGAAGGAATCATTGAACCCTTAGAAATTACATGGTGAGATTCGAAGGAGAAAGCAGGAATAGGGTATCTTGAAGAAGGATACACTCAAATACATCATCCCCAACTTTATAGCCAAATATTACAATTAGAGTCTCATAGTGATGAGGATTATAATGAATGGGAATGGGAGACCCTATCAAATGAGTCATGCCAAGACAAGGCTATTTGATGTTATTCATACCTATACTTCTACCAAAAATAAAGGACCCATGATAGAATCAACTTCAAATCAAGAATCTAGTTCTAGCCAAGTGATTCTAAATGATGTACCAAGTATAGAGATAGAAATCAATCAATAGGTAGGTGAACCATACATTCCTTCATGGAGACCTACTAGGGAAGAATCAAATGCTAGGTTTAATCCACATGAGTTCTATCCCACAAAAACCCTAGTGGAGTCTAGTGAGGAGGACATTGATCCTTCTTCTTTAGAACATTTTGAGGAAGCCCATGTCTAATATTTTCAAGATATAATGTATGAACCCTCTAATAATGATATCTACACCTTAAACCCTATCGAGACAAACCCAAGTGTTGACCCATTAACTCTCATTCATCCAGACCTAATTGAATGGAATGCCATTGAACCAACTACCTTGCCAATTTTCTTGAATGACAACATGGTGTCCCAATACCTCAACGTGGTTGAACCTTCTTCTATCAGAGAATATCAGGAATAAATGATCAAAGGGAGCATCCAAAATTCTAATCTGAGAAAAAATGAAAAAAAAAAAATAGAAAAGGAAAAGAATCAAGTGTTGAAAACCACTTTGTGGCAACATTAGATCAAGAAAAAAACAAAGAAATAAAGGATGTTTCTAAAGGTGAAAACCCAACTGAGGCACCTATGGAAGAGAGTTTGGATGTTCTACTAGAACACTATGAAGAAATATCTCAAATCTTAATTGAGCCAATAGAAAAGATAAACATTGGATCAGAAACATAGCCAAAGATCATTCACTTAGTAACATCTCTATCTAGCGCAGAAAGGACATAATTCATTAAGTTCTTTAAAGAAAGGAAAGTTAACTTCGCATGGTCTTATGATGATATGTCAGGTTTAGACCCAAATCTGATAATGCATCATCTCAATATCAAGGAAGGAGCAAAACCCATTAAGCAAAAATTAAGGAAAATGCATCCTCATATAGCCCTACTTATCAAAGTGGAGTTAGAAAAACTATTGAAAGTGGGATTTATAAGGGCCATTGATTATGCACAATGGATCTCAAATATAGTGCCACTATCAAAAGTAGACAAATCCATCAGAATCTGCATGGACTTTAGAAACTTAAACTTGTTATGTCCTAAGGACGATTTTCCACTTTCGAGTATTGATGCCATTATAGATTTAATGGTGGGGCACTCTATGTTCTCACTCAGGGATGGATTTAGTGGGTATAATCAGAAAAAGATAGCACCAGAAGACCAAGATAAGACCACTTTTACATGTGCATGGGGTACATTTTTTTGGAATGTTATGCCATTTGGGTTAAAGAATGCAGGAGCGACCTATCAAAGAGCAATGACCACAATATTTCATGATATGATGCATAAATTCATGGAGGATTATTTGGATGACATATTAGCCAAATCTCATTCACAAAAGGAACACCTTCCAATCTTAGCAAAATTTTTGGAAAGGCTAGAGAAATTCAAAGTAAGACTTAACCCAAAGAAATGTGCATTCGGAGTTCAATCTGGCAAACTCTTAGGCTATATTGTATCTGAAAAAGGGATAGAGGTTGATACCGCTAAAGTGAAGGCCATCTTGGACATGGAAGCACCTAAAAACATTATTCAAATGATATCTTTACAAGGAAGGATACAATCCATTAGGAGATTTATCTCTCAATTAGCTGAGAAATGCCACAATTTCAATTAACTCTTGCACAAGGATAAAATTTTAAGTGGGATGACAAGTGTGAAGAAGCCTTTAATGTATTAAATAAATATCTTATGAATCCACCAATCTTGATGCCACCTATCAGAGGCAAGCCCTTGATCTTATACATTTCAGCCACAAAAAATTCATTGGGGGTACTTTTAGCACAAGAGGATGAAACAAGAAAAGAGAAGGCAATTTACTACATTAGTAGAACCTTAGTCAAATATGAGATAAACTATACATTTATGGAAAGGGCATGCTTAGCTGTAGTTTTTTCTTCACAAAAATTATGCCATTATATGCTAGCCCACAAGATAAGGCTCATTGCTAAGATTGACCCTTTGAAGTATCTACTAAGAAAAACATCATTGAATGGAAGACTAGAAAATTGGGTGATGATACTAAGTGAATTTGACATAGAATATGTTGATAGAAAATAAATCAAAGGACAAGTCATTGCAGACCAATTAGCAGAAGCACCACTTCATGATGATCATCCTAT
This sequence comes from Chamaecyparis obtusa, assembly GCA_027943335.1. Taxonomy (NCBI): domain Eukaryota; kingdom Viridiplantae; phylum Streptophyta; class Pinopsida; order Cupressales; family Cupressaceae; genus Chamaecyparis; species Chamaecyparis obtusa. The sequence continues at coordinate 32,184 of BSBK01008631.1, forward strand.
ACAAATTGAATTCCCAGATTCAGAGATTGTGAATGTTGAGGCAAAAACATGGAAACTTTATTTTGATGGTTCCTACACCCATCATGGATTAGGAGTGGGCATACTTCTCATCACTCCTAAAGGCTCTACTATCCCAAAATCCTACAAATTTCTATTTCCATGCACCAACAATATAACAGAGTATGAAGCATTGGTTATTGGAATCAAGCTGGCATTAGAGTGGAAAGTGATAGAATTAAAAGTTTATGGAGATTCACAATTGGTCATAAATCAAGTTAATGAAGAATATCAAACAAAGGATGACAAATTGGTACCCTAAAAAACCATGGTGCAAAATCTCAAGAAGTACTTCATACTCATCACATTTGAACAAGTGCCGAGAGAAAAGAACAAAGCAGCGGATGCTATGGCAACTTTGGCCTCACTTTTGTAGACACCTGATCAGAATGCTAGATATGAGTTTTTGGTAGAAGTAATTCAACCCACGTATGACCCAACCCACCCTCACACCATTTTATTTCTAACTACAAATGAATCACCCTGGTATGGCCCAATTTATACTTACTTAAAGGATCAAATCCTTCCCTTAAACTAAACCAAAAACCAAAAGAAAAGCTTCATTCGACAAGCCGCCAAATATACTATAGTTTTCAAAACATTGTATTGAAAAAGTCTTGACGGAATGCTGCTTAGGTGTTTAGAAGAGGAAGAATCAAATTTAGCCTTATGAGAAATCCATGAAGGAATTTGTGGATCACACTCAAATGGATTATCCCTAGCTAAGAAACTTCTAAGGATAGGATATTTTTTGCCTACAATGGAAAAAGATTCATGTGACTTTGCAAAAACTTGTAAGAAATGCCAATTCCATGGGAATTTGATACATGCACCTGCACAAGAACTTTATCCTATGACAACACCATGGCCATTTTATCAATGGGGGCTAGACCTAATAGGGATGATTTATCCACCATCTTCGAATGGTCATAAATTTATCATGACAACAACTAAATATTTTACTAAGTGGGTGGAAGTTGTACCCCTATCAATAGCAACAGGAAAACAAATTTATTTGTTTATCCTTAATCACATAATTTTTAGATATGGCATACCTCATGCCATCATAATGGATAATGCGAGGCATTTCAAGAACAAAGACTTAACAGAATTATGCACTAAGTTTCACACGATTCATCATTCCTCTTCAATCTATTACCCCCAAGGTAATGGACAAGCCGAAGCAACAAACAAAAATATCTTGAAATTTTTGAAGAGAACAGTGGATAATTCAGGAAGGGATTGGCACATCAAGATAAACCCAACCTTGTGGGCTTGTAGAACTAGTATCAGAACGCCAACAGGAGCCACACCTTTCTCCTTAGTCTTTGGAATAGAAACAATATTTTCTTTAGAGGTACAACTTCCATCTTTGAGAATATCTATGCATGGGTTGATCAATGAAGAAGACTATAGGGTTACAAGGCTACAAGAACTAGAACTTTTAGATGAAAAACAAAAGCAAGCATTTGATCACTTGAAGGTTTACGAAAATAGGATGTCAAGATCTTACAATAAACACATCAAGCCAAGGACATTTCAAATAGGTGACCTAGTGTTGAGATAAAATCCCAAGAACCAAGTAGAACAAGAAAAGAAATGAAAGTGGGAAGCAAACTAGTTAGGACCATTTCTCATTGTTAAAGATTTTGGGACCGGTACATACAAGCTAGCAGAATGTGATGGTGAAGAATTGCAAGAGCCAATCAATAGCATACATCTCAAGAAGTTCTACACATGAGGAAGATAAAAGAGTATAAAGAGTATCAGATGAGGCGCATCATATTTATTGTACATAGTTCAAAAGAGATCCTACAAAATACCAAAACCATTTGAAAAACATAAAAGATCAAAAATAATGAAAAATTGAGCATGAAGAAAGCCAAAAAATTCATATATTATCCTAAAAAAAGAAAACAAAAAAATGGAAAAAGGGAAAAATACAAAAAAATCAAAAAGAAAAAAAGTGCCTTGGTGAAAACCTAGCAAATAGGCACCTTGGTAGAAAAAAAAGAGAAAAAGCTTTAAAAATAGAAAAAAGAGCTAGATCCATTCAATCAGTGAAAACATGGTAAACAGGTGCCATTGAACATCCAAGTTAGTTGCATACCTAGAAGGTCACCTTGTAATTATTGCATTCGCTAGCATTTGTACATATTGCATAATAAAACCCCATAGTTGCATTTGCAAATACCTCAAAGATTTTGGTCACCTAATTGAAAAATTGTCCTAAGTCCCACAAATAAAATCAATATCAAACTAGGGGCAATCTACTCCAAAGGAGAAAGGATTCATCAAAGAAAGCTTTATTAAATCAGAGAATTAATTCATCACACTCAAAAGAGGAACACTTAATCAAATCTACATCCCAATCCAACTTGAGCCTAAAATGAAAAATTGATCCAAGAACTTAAATGACCTTATCTTTATGAGGACTAAAAATATGAAATGGATGGAACTACACTTGAACTATGGATTTGAAAAACATGGCAAAATTTTCTAAGTGTTGACTCAATTGATGAAATCATGTCTTTCTAGCAAGTCGATGAAAGTTTTAGACTAGACAAGCTATGAGGAAAGAATGATATTTTTTACTTGATTTCTGAATGACTGTCTTAAAATCAAAGTTTCAAATCATGTATTATTTGTCTAAGGATGTGATCATCAAAGAATCATTGAGGACTTATATATATGATAAAACTGAGATTTCTTCTTGTTTACGCAAACAGATACCTTGGCTATTCTGATCTTCAATATCATAATACCAAAATCCACTTGCAACATAGAATCTAACAAAATCATTATTCGCACTCTCATGATTGGCTTCAATCAGTGATAGTCATACCGAAGAGACTGATGGGAAAGCAAACAACGAGTTAAAAAGTATTCATATCATCATAGTTAAACTAGTGATGGTTGTACTAAAACGGGATTCCAAGAGTGCTCAATGATGATTATAAGCTCCAAATTTTGAATAATGATAGTTAGCTACATTCATTTTAAATTAAGTGCATTGTATATTTTGTTTTTCCTTACTTAGCTTAATTTTCAAGAGGGGAAATTAAATGGAAAAGGGAGTGTAGGCAAATCAAACAATCAAAAGATCATCAAAAACCAATTATATAGGATCGAGTGTGTTGGAAATAAAAAACAAAGTGCATTGCATTAGGTTACTTGCATTAATTAAATCATTATCATTTAAGTCTTGCATTAATTTAGATGTGTCCAACATTTGAATTATTAGGATCATACATTATTAAGTTCATCATTATCATTAAAGTTCACGCATGAGAAAGGTCATTAGAAACATCAAATTGCATCCATAACATTGCATTAAGGAAAAATCATTACATTCAATAAAATCATTCATTACAAACATCTCATTCATAATAATACCATTCATACATATATCATTGAAAGACCATCATTGCATCACATCTACATATCAAAAGCAATACATTCATTATCCATCTAATATACATCAATAACAAAAAGTAAATAAACAATATACATAGCATTTTATCTATTCTATGTCATATATAAGACAACCATTTCACCATAATTGGAACATATGCATACATGAGAAAATTCTAGTCTACAAAAATAAAACAAAATCATATAGAATCATATAGCTGCATATCATATGAAACATCTGGAAAGAAATCCAACACATGATGATGTCATATATAGTCAAATCAATCAAAGTATCAAAGTCCATGGTACCATCATCATAAAGGAGCAAGAAATCAAAGTCTATAACATGATCATCAAGAAAGCAATATCTAGAAATCAGTGTCCAATCACATATCAAAGTATCAACAAAAAAATAAACATCAATCGATCAACCATGATACAACATGAATCCAATGTCTTGATGATAACAAGGAAAAGAACACCCATGAATATAGAGAAATGCTCAAGAAACATAATCACCACCATCATCAGCATTCTCAGGCCCAGGTGCACTATCTGGTGGATAGCTCGAACTAGCCTGTAACCCATGCTGACTCACAGTTGCCATAAAAAACTCCATCATAGAACTCATTTGTGAAACCTGCTATTGAATATAAGATATCTGAGTTTGCAAGGAAGCAACATCTGATGCTAAGGCAGGGGCAAAACCCTAAGCTATAGCAGACTGTGGAAGTGGAGTATAAGAAGAGGAAGCAAATGAAGATGGATCACCCAACATGGGAAAAAAATAAGAAGAAGGATGTGACAAAGATGAAGGCATCAAAGTAGTACCATGTGCCTAAACGGTAGCAACAACATAAGGAATAACAGGAGGAACCAAAGGAGGAATGACCTACTGAATAGGAGGAATGACCTGCTGAGTAGGAGGACCCTAAGCCTGATCAAGCAACACCTGTGTAATCTCTACATCAATAGCTCTTTGTCATCTAACATGAGGCTTCTATATAGAAACTCTAGCCACCTGATGTAAAATTCTATCAACCCGTCCACCTCCACCCTGATCACCAGCTCTAGGAGGAATAGGAGCAATAGCTAACACTGGTATCTATATATGACCTGCTCTAGCTCTATGACAACCCCGTCATCCACATTGACCCCTGATCCTCCCATGACCACCACCTCCATCATCATCTCCATCATCATCATCATCACCCCCATCCTCATTAGCTCCATCATCTCCATCAAATAACTCCTCAATGCTAGGAATTCTCTCTGCAAGATTAGTAAATCTAGGAAAAGGATTCCTATGTAGCCATGCACCATACTCATCTGTAATGCCAACATCCATCACCTATGACCTAGGGTTCTAGAGATGATACCCTAGATCTTGAATATCTCAAACAGTTGTACCATAATCAACACAAGGGCCCCATAATGATCTCTTAGCCTGAACACGAGCATACATTGCTACACCCTAAGGCATATCCTGAATGCACCCATACTAATAGAACACATGATGGAAGTAGAATCTCTTGATCACAAAAGTGGACTGACTAATCATCTAATGAGGACAAAACATATATGAAAGCTCACTATCATCCTCTGGCCAAGTCTCACATCCAAGATAGGGCCTCCAAATGACAGTATCCATGTCATCTATCTGACATCACCAGTAATCAAGCTTACCCATATGGGTCTGCCTGATAATACCACTGTACATCCATGTAAATGGCCAACTAGCTGGATGATCTTGAGCATTCACAGGACATGTCACTAGGAGATGCTCCCAAGTCCACAACTGTAATAAAATGGCTCCAATAGTCAAAGTAGTGGAAAATCTATACATGATAGTGTGCAACTTATGGTATAACTATGCTAATAAATAGGAACCCCAATCGAAACGATGAGGATCTATCATCAAATCCTCTAAAATTGGACCCCAACCAATAGAAAATCCATGTTCATGCCAATCTGAAAGTAGGAAGCCACCAATAAGAGTACCAAGAATAGAAAGTAACATAGGGAATGAAATGAACTGGTCCCATTGAATATGTTGATCACCAATGGAAGCATCACCAGTATCATAGTATACAAGCTCTCCTCAAGTAGGCAACCAAAGAAGATGATACACATCCTCAGGGGTGATGGTCATCTCACCCATAGGAAGATGGAATGTGTTATGGTCTAAGTGCCAATGCTCAGCCATAATAGTAATAAGGCCCCAATTCACACGGAATCAAGGAAGATATAAAAGGAACAAAAGACCACACTAGGCAATGTGTCAATGGTCAATAGCACTCAGAGCAGGAATCATGTCCCAAGACAATGGATAAGATCCGTGAATACATAAAGAACCAAGCTCCAACTACAAAAAGAAAGTTTAAACACATCAAAAAGGAAATAAAAAATTATTGGAATTATTCTAAGTCGATCAAAAATTAATCAACACTTATCAAAACCACAATCAGATTTCACGTTTCTACACAGATAGAACATAAATTTTATCTTCACCCATCATCTGAATCTAGACAGATGATGGATATCCTAACTATAACTAAACCCTAACTGACACCTTACAACTTGGTACAAAATCTCAAAAATTGAGAACATAAACCTGACAATCGATTAATGACATCGACAAAATTGCAACTTGGTCAAAAATCCAAAAAAATTGAAATTTTGTAGAGCAAAAGCACTGATTTATTGAAAAAAAGTGGCAAACATCGAAAGCATTGCCTAAAGGAGTAAAAGCACACATCTATATTGCAAAAGTGGTGAAAAATTCAAAAGCACCCAAACGCACATCATAAGCGCTCTTAAAAGACGTAAAAGCATGAAAATTAAGCAAAAGCACAGGTTAAAGTTGCAAAAGCGCTAAACCTAGGCAAAAGCATGCAAATAAATTGTAGAAGCATGGAAGGGCATAAATTTGATGAGTGAAAGCCCCAAAGCAATTCATGGAAGCGCAATGGAAAAGTGATGAATTGCACATTGAGAGGTGAAAGCACCCTTAAAAATGGCAAAAGCACCCATTCATCAAAAAAAAAAGTGCAAAACTAGTCATTTAACTAGAAAAAATTGGAAAAATTTGAAATTATAGCTAAAAATAGAAAAATAGAAAGGTACAAGTTCTCATCGGAGATCTTGAGCCAGGCAGACAATGATATCACTGAAATTTCTTGAATCGATGCTCGCGGATAGGGACAGTCATCGTGAAAGGTGGAAAAGGCAAAAGATAGTCAAAGTCAAAAGTAAATGGTAAATGAATAGTAAAAAGAGATTTTGACCCCTTTATATAGTTTTTTGACCTAAAAGGAGGTAAATTTGACCTATGCAAGTACATTGTTACCCCATTTGACCTAATAAAATGATGTGATCATCATAATAATTGACACCGGGGCATTTAAAATTAAACAAATTCAACATGGATATCAGAAATACGACATAAATCCTGAATCAATCAATGGTCAAATCAAGTATGAATTTTATTTCATTTCTGAGGGGGCATACCATTGGATAATTAGATCTACATCAATAGTAACATCATCTAAAATCAAGAGACTGATCATCAAATCAAAGCAAGAGCCTTTATCAGAAAATTTTTCATAATCAAATGAATGGGGCATCGCATTGAAATCAATCATCAAAATAGGTATCATATCGATATTAGTCATTGAATGAAACATCATATCGAGTTTCATCATCAGAAAAAACATCATATTAGAATGATCATCAGAACCATATCAAGGGAGTTTCATATTGATCATATTTACATCAATCTCATATCAGAAATCAAGGTCAACCATCGAAAGATACCAAACCACATAAGAGATTGACCATCAATGAATCAAGACCTATCATCAAGCAAGATCAGAGTATTCTTTGAATCAACATGTTTCGTACGTCAACTCAAAGAGGGGCATTTGTAATCACCTAAAAATGGACAAAGATCAAATCAAAGTAAATTGAGTCAAATCAATGAAAATTAAGGACATAATTGAATCAATTGAATCATAATGCATAATTAGCCAATCAAAACAAAAATCAAATTTTAATTCATTCAAAATCAAAATTAAGAGCATCTTAATCAAATGCAATCACATCAAAATACAATTAATTCAATTAATTGTATAGTCTTGTATTAAATTAAATTGAACCCATTCAAGGGGTACATGGCTAAAATAAATCAATTAAATCAATTAATAAATCTCAATTACTCTCAACAATCAAAAAGGGAGGAAAATCAATCAACTAATGAGATTAAACGAAAGGCATTCACTCGGATCAAGCCAAATTCAATCTTAATCACTCAAAGTGAAAGAGAATCTTTCCCATTGATCTTGTCTACTTGTCTGAAGCTTTGAGGACACAAACTTTTCTTTGTCTTCAAAGAGTGGAACCAAGGACTCAACCAAGGCTTAATCATGATCAAATACAACTACACCCCCTACCATTGGCAAATCTATAAAAGGAAGGCCTAATTCATTCATTATTTATCATCCACACATCTGAGAATTACATTGAACCTCTTGCAATTTGAGCTTAGAAAGGCATTTGAGAAGCATTTTAGCATTTCTTTTGATCTAATTGTTAGCAATAGCATTGTTATCTTTATCATTCTCATTCTATGACTATCATTAATGGAAGCTTGTTGAGAGCTATTCATTAACAATCTTAGTTAGAGAGCCATAGGATGCTCAATTAGTCATTATTTTGCTAAATAGTTTCTCTATTGCTTTGTGGTTTTATTTAGTTACTATTCTTATTTATTGAATAACCTTAATTCTATGAAGGCACTTTCCCTAATGTACAACATCTTGTAATCTTTAGCTCAAGTCCTTGAAACTTTCCTCCAAGCAACCAATATGCTCTGATACCAATTGTTAGATAACTAAGAGGGGGGGGATCAGTTAAATCATTTATCCTACAGTCCCAAACTCTCAAATGTACTTTTTCAAACTTTTCCAACAAATCAAACAACTCAGTAAGATAAGATATCTATCTTTCTGTTCATTTACCGAATACAATTAATAGCCAAAATTGTCTTTACCGATTAATCAAATATGCAATATGTAAATTATGATAGAAAAAAAATTATAAAAAATAACACATAACGCAAATATTTAATATGGAAACCATGCTAAGGGAAAAACCACCTGGGACCAGTAACCCAAAATATTTCACTCTTCTGATGTGAGCTCATTTAGGAGCCAACCCTATTAAAGGTTACAATGCACACTGTAAGGTGTGACCTGGTTAGAGGATTTATCACTAACAATTAACTCTTGACCAGAATTCACTATGGGGTCAACAAGAAAACAATTAACATTCCTTGAATGTCATATGGAAATAGAAAATACTTTTAAGTCCACTCGGTTAAGATATTTTTCTGTAACAATGGTTAAACTGATATAGTAGTGATCTGATTCAAATATAGCTTAATTTGCAAGTATTTAGATATATGCTAATATCAAAATAAATCTTTTGATCAATAATAAATTCACTCCATTATATCCTCCAACTTACTTCACTCTTTATTTATATCTCTAATGCTTGGTTATGCCTATAGTTTAGCTCGGTTCTATCTATAACCAGTTTGATCAAGTATGCATGAAAAATTTCTTCACATGGAATCTTCTACAATCTCTATTCATATGACATAATTCAACAATGAATTACATGCCTCTTAATCTCCATCATTCATTTTTCTGCTTCAAGCTTCCTTGATAGATGTGTCAATAACATGTTTCATTCTCTTCCCTTCGATCATTTTTGAATTTTGTCAATCATGGATCTTGTAACAAACTTCATCTCTTATCTTGGAATCATAAGCAATTTCCAGCTCATCAAATTTTAGTTAGTTGTTATAACATTTAATTTTTTCATCCATACTTGGTTAATACTAAAAGCATCGGTGATAATTAACTCAGTTATTACTGTCACTCAGCATACACAAGACTAACTTAGTGTATACAAAAATCTTTAATTACCAACCACATTAAATTGTTCAATTCTAATATCTTCTTCATAATAGAATAATGCAACATGCTCAAGCCAACAACATAATGTCATAGACTCAGTAATAAGCTACCCAATGTATACCTTATCCTTATTTGTCATATCCATCTTGTCCTTATGTAGATATCTCATTTCTTCACCATTTCTTCCTTCTATAGATGTTCATATGTTTTTAACTATCATGATAAGTATAGTCAAAACTAGTTGACATCAATGATAACATATTGACTAATTTAATCATATTACATATCACTTTAATAGCTCGGTGATCTCTAATCACTATCTCTTTAGTTCATCAAGTTATTCAATCAGTTATAGTTCATCAATCTATTCATTTTTGCTAATGTATTCTAGACTTATTTCCTTTTATTCTACCTTGTCTCTCAAGAAGTGATACTTAAGGGAAATAAGCTTAGTTTTAGAGTGCATCACGAGATTCTTTGACATGTTTACTGTACTAGTATTACCACAATATATAACCACTAGTTCAACAAAAGTTATTCCAATATATTTCATCATTTTTTTCATCCAAACTATTTGAGTGCAGTTAATAGCAATAGCAACATACTCAGATTTTGTAGTAGATTGAGATATACAATATTTCTTTATACTTAGCCTTGAAACTAACTTTTTCCCAAGGAAAAATGCACTACCACTAGTACTCTTCCTATCATCAATATTCCCTCCTAATTAGCATCAGTATGAGAATGCAGTTCAAAGTCATCATTTCAATCATACCATAAGCCATATTCCATTATTCCTTTCAGACATTTAAATATCCTTTTTATAGCAGCTAGGTGTGTCTCTTTAGGTTCTGCCTGATATCTAGCCACAATTCCAATAGAATTAGAAATATCCAGTCTGGTGTGAGTTAGATATTGTAATCCACCAACCATTGATCTATACTTGGTTTTAAAAAAACTCTTTGTCTCATCATTATTTTTCATCTTATCTTGACTAGTCACCATGGGTGTACCAACTAGTTTACAATCTTCCATTCCAAACTTTTTCAACATTTCTTAAGATACGTAGTCTGAGAAATAAAAATTCCATTCTTACTCTGATTTATTTGTAGTCCTACAAAGAATTTCATTTCACCTATCATCGACATCTCAAATTCATTTTCCATCTATTTAGAAAATTTCTTACACATTTTGTCATCCCCTCCAAAGATAATATCATCAACAAAAACTTCTATTATCAGAATTCCACCTTCACTAATTCTTAAATACAAGTTACTTTCAGCATTACCTTTTTTTATTTGAATTTTGTTTAATGTGTACACTGTTGTCCCAACGTCTTCTCTCCAATGCATGTGGGATATATTTCCTTCAAGCAACATTATCCTAGTAGCATCCAACATTGTTATGTTCCTTCCCTCTATTATCCCATTTTTCTATGGAGTCCTAGGAGTAGATGTCTTCCTTTCTATTCCATACTCTTCATAATATGAATTTAATAGATCTAAAGTAAATTCTCCACCTCTATTTGATCTCAAACATTTTAACTTTAAGCCTGATTCATTTTCTACTTTTTCTTTGCATATCTTGAATTTGTCAAATGCTTTTGATTTATCTTTCAATTAAGTTATCCACATCATTCTAGAATAGTCATCACCAAAAAGTATAAAGTACCTTTCACAATAGTATGATCTTTTCCTTGTAGGTCCAAATAGATCTGTATGAACCAGATCCAACTTTCCTTTTGATGTATATGCTTCACTTTTAAAACTCCTTCTAGTCTATTTTCCCATAACACATTCTCTACACACAATGTTAGATGGTTTTACAATTTTTGGTAGGTCTCTTACTACATTAGTCAAGCTTGCCTTAACAATATTATCAAAATTGATATGACAAAATATTTTTTACTACAACCAACTATCATCTATCTTCACAATAAAACAAGAAGCTGTTAGGATTGGGTAATACTAAGAGGGGGGGTGAATCAGTATTAAAGAACTTTGATTTCAACTTTAAATAATTATAAATAATCCAAAGTAATGTAGAAATGAAAAGAACATATAAGCATAACACATTACTCACGAAACGATGATTTTTTCTCGAGGAAACCCTGATTAAAGGGAAAATCCTGGTGGGGATGATACCCACAAATATGCACTAAAGTATAATGTCCCTATTAGGAGATAAAGCCCTATTAGGAGTTGATTATTACATAGTACATTTCCTTGTTAGAGGATTACAAAAACCCTATTAGGGGCATACAAAACACCTGTTAAAGGTGGTGAGAAAACTTCTCTTACAATCAATACTATCCCAAAATAGTTCTCAAAAGGGGAACAATACAAACACTTATCTTGCTTAGATGGTTCCAGTTGTAGCTTGGTTTCTTACTAATCTTGCATTTGATCTCTACTCTGAAGTTCACAAACTTATCTTTTCATCATTTTTTCATCCATATTGCTTTTACAAAAACAATCTATACTTATACATAATTAGCCTCTCAGTCGGCTTCACAATTGCCATCCAAAACATAATAGAAACAAGTGCAAATGATATATATGGAGTCAGTGCTCTTATATTACCAGAGAGTTAGCACTATACTTTATTTACATGTCTTACCATGTTACCATATCCATTATGCTCTGCTTAATCTTCACAACTATTCATGTACCCTGATATACTATTTTACAGTCTTCGCATACCTTCCAAAAAATGTATCTTACACACCAGCTATCCAAAACTCATGCAATCTTAACTGAAGCATGTAAATATCCCAAACTACCTACAATTAACTTTGCAAGCCATAATACCTTTTATTTTGTCATTGTTATCCAAAACTGTGGCACTGTACCTTGTTTTCCTGATTCTGGACTTAGTCATTTTTATGACTGTGAATCTAGTGGCAATCTCCACAACATGCAATCATAATATCATAAGTGTTACCATAAATGAACACCCTTAGAGGATTTCTAGTACTCCAAAACATCACATGCCAACAGAAGCCTCAGATGTATTTAACTCAAATACATTACCTCTATATTTAGTACCGGTTGCAATCAAGTTTCCTATCTTACCTCTAATAAAACACTTCCCATCAATGAGATTTAATTGATATCCTTCATCCATCAACTATCCAACACTTAACAATTTATGCTTAAGTCCATCAATAAGTAGTACATTGTCAGTATTAGTCCTTCCATCCAAGGCAATAGATCCTACTCGTATGATAAGCTTAGGAACATTGTCTTTGAATCTTACAACACCACCATCATACTTCATCAGTTTAACACAAAAAATTTTATCTATTGTCATATGATGTGAGCAACCACTATCTATAACCCATTTAGATTTCTTGTCAACATGTGATACTAAAGATTTTTCCTCATGTACTAGTTTTTCACCTTTAATAGAAATAAATCCAATCTCCTCATAATCCAAATCATCATCATGACAAATACCTTCACTACCATAATAGCATTCATTATCCTTTGAGTACTTAGGCTTGAAAAACTTAGGTTTGTACTTAGGAACTCTTGTAGGACATCTAGATGTAAAGTGACCTATCTTATTGTATGAAAAACATTTCAAAGTTAACTTTCCTTCAAATTTACCGTTACCTCTCTTTTCTCTTCTAGTAATCATGACAAAAATTTCATCTATATTTCTTTCTTATTCATGTATCTATTCTCATTCATCAACATATTCACCAAGCTCTTATTTCATGTTCTCACTACTAGTGCTCAAAATTTTAGATATTGTCTTCTTGTGTGTGGATGCCATGAATGCTATTTCAACTTTAGGTAAAGAATCTCCTAGTTCTACAGCTTCAGAGGTAGTTAGCTTTGTAGTCAATATCTCTCTTCTAAAGTTTTATGTCAAAGGTATAATCTCTTCTATAGCCTAAACCTTAGTCTTGTAAATAGGTGTCAATGATCTAAGGATATTCATAATGAATTCTTCCTCTTCATAAGTTCCTCCGAAATTTATGATTCCAGTCATAACTTTTGTAACTCTTTGCACATAAGCCCTAATGTTTTCATCATCTTTCATTTGTATCTTCTCCATCCTTGTTTTCTAGTTTTGTAACTTCGCTTGCTTAGTAAAATTATTTCCTTCATAGAATTCTTCTAATCTTGTGCAAATTTTGTGTGTCAAATCCAGATCTTTTACCTCATTAAATTCTCCTTCAGAGAGTGTGTTGATCAATGCTTCCCTTATGACCATGTTATAATAAAATATCTTCTTTTCATCATCAGTAGCTTTATCCAATTCATCCTTAGGCTTCATAGTCACATGATTCTTTGTAATCATCTAGTAGTCAATGCCCAGACAGAAAATAAGTTTGCATCTTGTTCTTCCAATTGTCAAAGTTTTCAGGATCAAATTTTAGACTATCCTTCTTATAGAACGCCCTCTCCAAGATCACCTCAAGCTATTAAGCTTTCTCTCTAAGGACCAATATCTCTAATACTAATTTTTAGGAATAACAGTCTACACACACAGCTGAGAGAGGGGGGAGTGAATTAGTTGTATGAAAAATTATAAAACTTTAAACTTTAAATAGTAGCAATATCAAATAAAATGAACACAATGAATGCTAACGCAATAACACAATATTTTTTGTCGAGGAAACCCTGTTAAAGGTAAAAATCCAGTGGGAATTAACACCCACTAATGATGTATTGAGAGTATAGTATCATTGTTAGAAGATGTACCCCTATTATGAGCTGATTAAAACATTACAATACACATTCATTGTTAGAGGATAGACCTTGTTAGGTGTCAAGAAAAGTGGTTGGCTCACTACCCAAAGAAGGTTATGTCCACCTTAAGAACTCACTATTTGTAACACAAGTGTATGTAAGGAAATACACAATCTTTGAACTTTGTGATAGCAACTATCTTTACTTGATTAGTTCCAATGAAGTATATAGGTTATTCTCTACTCTACATCTAGTAGACACAAGCTTACAACTTCCACAATTCTCTTTTACATCACATCCATTCCTCCCATATCTTTTCAAAAGAAAATATCTTACATATATACCATATTACAAAATAAATGATCAGGTCAGCCAATTAGGCTTTCCTATTTCATAAATAATTACATAACTCCTTGCTAAGATACACAAATTATCTAAAATAAGTATAAAACAATTACAATTCAATAATTAATGACTGATATCCATAATCCATGCTCGCCATTCATGATACACACTATAACTCTAAAGTCAGCTTCCAAATAGGTCTTCTCTAGAACACATGCCACAACTGATGTCATCCTTCTTTCTGTACCTTTCTAAGATCATAGAACATTCTTTAGTACACTATATGTCATCCCTTAATCTCACATACACTGAATCCTCATCGTATGTAAGATATACCCAAAACTCAGAGACTTACTCTATCAACTTGCACTGTCATAGTCTAGTAACCAGCCTTCACTAAATCTTTTGTAACTCACCAATATGCAATATTACATAAGGTGATCTTAGTTATAATATCACAACACATTCCAGTACACACAACTATGTTCACTCGATTTGAATCATCCATACAGTCTCTATACACTCTAATAACCAGCCAATTCTCTTCATATAAACATATGTTGACATCAGTGTAAAAACATGAATGACATAGTAGTAATTCAAATATTACTCAGTGTAGTGATTAAACATATTAAATGTATCAACAATCTCTCCAATGCATTAGCAATATCCAATAGGTTATACTATGGTCTTATTTCTATAGCTTGCATATTTATTTAATTATAATAATATTTATTTTAATATAAAGTTTCTAGACTTTTACTAAAAGAACACATTCACGTGTGCACATACTTAATCCTTATTAATTAGTAATTAAAGGGGATTTTTTCTTCCAAAAAAAATATTTTGTCTTACTCTACATAATATTTCTTTTGCCTCTTAATCCTCACCACTCATTTCTACCTAACCTTCAATCTCCTTCATTCTCCTTTTGCCTCTCAATCTCAATCACACATTCTTTACCACTTAATCTTAACCCTCCACTATAGAGGTGAATTCTTAAAATTTCTTCTCTCCATTAATCTAATTATCCATAATCAAGCATTCAACAATACTTGCATTCTAGAGCACATTTTGGCATTCTTGAGCATTATTAGAAATCTAGTTTACAGTTGTCACTAAGGATTGCACCCAATTTGCTAAGTGTTGAACCCAAAAATCCTATAAAACATGGGACTATTCTCAGGTTGTGGGTAACCTATCTGAGAATAGACCTCCCGATTAAGGGTTGGCTTCCCTCTGAACCACTTGAAACTTATCTAAACTTGAAGGGAAAAGGGAGAGAAAATGCATGAAAATAAACAACTACAAATGAACTAGAACAAAGGTGATCCACCGAGTTTAAAGAAAGATCCACAACTGAAAATATGTTTACTCCAACATCAAAATAAACTTAACTCACAACTCAATCCCACTCTCTTAAACCCTTAGTGAAAAAGGTACTTGAAATATAGAAAAGGAAGAAGTCTTCACAATTTTGATATCCTTGATTGTACACAAATCACACTACTGAATTAAGATGAATTCCTGAACACCAACTTGGATTCAACATGCAGATTAAGGATATGAGAACATCACAATAATCCTGCATATGAATTCAAAAAGAAAACCCAGAATTATAGGGGAATAAGAAGGATCAATTTTATTACTGAAAAGAAACAAGTACAATTGTGTCTCTCAGAGCTACAACACTCATATCAGAGAGAAAGAATGAAGAGCTTACCTCAATCACCAAAAGTGAGAGGTATAAAAGCTAAAACTAGGAATCTACATTCAAACTCCACTACCTCCTAAGAATGGAAAAAGGTCAAAAATGGACCCATGAGGCTACATCATAGTTTGAATGCCAGATTCCCAAATTCCTAGGGGGTGAGGAAAGTGGGACCCTAAAAATAGCTATTCAAAGAAAAACCCATCCTACCCACTAAGTCATGCATTAAACATATTCTGATGACAGTTTATAAAAACACCATCACCAAAATTTACATTAATAGGACATACAATGAATCATCATTAAGAAACTACCCCACTATGACACAAAATGGGTCTAATATGTTTTTAAAATGGTCTCAACCCACAAAATGAGGAGACACATTTTTAAAATAATCATATTTCCAAAGACCCACCTATGCCTAAACAACAAAATATGGACCATCATATATATTTAAAATATTTTCAACCCAAAAGAATGGGGAAAACATTTAAAATATCACATTGCATAAAAGATTCATCAATTAAAAGGGGCCCCTAGAGTAAAACAATTAATAGCCTCAACTCAAAAAATGAGGAGAAAATATCAATTGATCATTTGAAATAAAAACCCCCCTCTGCTGCTGGCATTCTATACTTTCCTTTCTGGCACTTGGCATCTCTTCATCTTCACTGGTAGTCTCTAAGCTTGGATTTGGAAACAAAAACTTTTTGGATTCGTGGCACCATGCTATTAGGTAGGCACTTGGGTCTTTTGGCATTCTATTCATGTTACTTTCAAGGGCAAAGCATGTGCATTCCACATATAAATGAAAATGTATTCACTATTATATTTTCCTTTGAAAAATGAGGGCATCATGTTCTATGTTTTGATTAATGCCTGATGTATCTCTGCATCATGCATTGAAGAAAAGAGGGCACTATTGTGTATTTAATTTATCGTGCTTGGCTCTTTGTAAAATCTAGGGCATTATTGTTATTTCTTTATTCCTTGCTATTGATTCTTCATTTGTTTTCTCGTGCCATTCCACTATCCTAGTGTTTAATTTTATTGGCATTGTGATTCTATTGAACCCACACCATGTGCTAGCCTACGGGTTACACTAGGGCATCAACTGTTTCATTTTTTTCTTTCTTTCGCATTGTATACACTTTTATTATAGATGGCTTCGCAGGCAAGATCGTGCATTGTGGGCTAAGACACCACCTCACTGTTTAGGGAGACATGACATGACATCGTCGAATGCCCCTTTTCAATCTGTCGATGATCCCTGTTTAATATATACTAGCCCGTAAAAATTTAGGGCATTGCATTTTGCTCTATTTGTAAGTTCAACTACATTGAGCTAGGGCATGTGTACCCATAATGCATTTCTCTATTATTTTATTGTTTCATGCTCAGTGAGGTCACAGCTTTGTATTTCTTATTGAGGTGTCACGAGCTGCTCTGAATGGAAATAGGGCATCATACACTTCTCTGCATTTGTTATGGCATGGTTTTTGTGATAGAATTTTGATTTGTAGAGCATGCTTGGTGACTTGTAGCCCGAGATCTAGGGCATTGTGCATATGTGCTATCACCATTGATGCTTGCTTTTGTTTATACGACACAATACTTATTGATGCTCAATCCAATGGCATGTACCTATTTCTCATTTGAATTTGGATCATCTATCATGTTTAATGCTTGCTGCTATATAGCCCGTGAGCCAGGAACTTACCCACTATGATGTTTTGAATTGCATCATACGATTGTTGTTTGAATTCATGACATCATTTGGTCGAGCTTGATCATGTTGCATTTGATATTGCCTATCGATGCTTGCTCTACATATCCCGTATGCTATTGGGCCTATCATTATATGCCATTAAGTCCTGCTACTCAATCCTTTAGAGGATCCTCAAGCTTTGCATGGAACTATTGATGCTCTACAACCGAGAAATACATGTTTGTTTTTCTTGATCTCGGTCTCCATGCATCACATGTTGTTTGCTAGTATCAGATTCTTGCTTACTGTTATATTGTACTCTACTGCTTGACATCATGCCCTATGGTTGAGACCACTCTTGGTACTTGTTTCAGTGCCATGAGCATGAAATCGAGCTTATTGTAATGTATCTTAGCTTCTATGGATATTGAGGGTAGGATATAAATAATAGCACATTTCTCTCTACTTGTCTTCTTGTAAAAGTTCAGGTCTATGAACAATGGTGTCAATGCATGTTTACTGCTATCTCCTTTTTATTGATTCCTACAAGCACCATATCCTCATTGTACTATTTCATTATTTAATTGATACCATGCTTACTGACTACTACCACATGGCACAAAGTGTTGGGTCATTTCTTTGGATCTGATTGTTATTCATTACCCTTGCTGTTATTACAACCTGACATCATGTTCTGTTAGTTTCTTGGCTTACACAATTTACCAAGGTGTCTTGTAAAATGACAGCATCTCGACCTATCAAAATTGTCCCATTGCTCCATTCTTTGAGGCCCATGCATTATCCACTTATTATTTTATATGATGATATGCCATACTGTCACTGATTTTCCAATTGTAGCCCATTTACTATCTGATTCATGGTGTAGATTCTAAACATGTTCATGCCAATAATATGTATATTTGTAACCCCTCTCACTTCTTTGTTTTGATGATGAATTGATGTAACGATCATTGTTCCATAAATATGCATCATTTATTTTCTTTTGATATGTTGATGATGTATGCCTCCTAAAGTTGCCAGTGCCCTATTTTGAATATATTTCATGCCATGCTAAAGATTATATTATGCAAATTTGAGTATCTATTTCTCTATTTTGACAGTGGTGTGTTGTGCTTAATAAGATTTACTTGATATTCTTGGAAAATTCTATGTTCACCATTTATACCCCTATGGGCCTTTTAATACAATGTTGTGTAATCAATCTACCATTTGTGCCTTATTTTTCTTCATTGATACTACATCATCTGGGTGTCCCCCCTTCATATGATATGTGCTCTTGGCCCTTGATGTGATCACTCGATAGGAAACCTAGATTTTTCCTATCATGATCTGTATCAAGGGCCCAGGTCATTCATTGAACTTATTGTTGGATCAACTCCCTTGTATCTGCACATGAAACAAACACATCAGTGAAAAAATGGTGCCTCATTTTGTTCTTTGGAGCCTTATGCACATATCGTGAGAACAACCTTTGTTAGATGTGCACGGCTGAGTGTATATGTGCATTCTTTAGATATTGTGATACCAGCCATTGCATAGATCCATTGGATCCAACCCATAACCCTTCTTCACTTCTTATAGGTTCTGGATCTCAGGAGCTCTCTGGATAAGACCCGATCCGGACACCACTACTAGGCAATGTCTGGTACCCAAATATTTAATCATTTTCTTTATGTATATGTATACTCATTCATTGAATTCTAGTAACAGCTATACTCATGGCCTGTGTGAGCTCAGATATATGTTTGTCCTTTGAATTCTTTCCCTTTTGTATAGTATACATACATGCATGTGTAGCTTTAGATGCAGTTCATTTCCTTTTACTTTCATGTACTTGCAATGAAATGAACACAAACTTAAAGAAGATAACCTAATGATGAAGGGTGATCCCCTTAATACCACAAACACATAACACATATAGAGAAACAACAACAATATGCAAGAACAGAAAATTGGCTTCTTATTATCTCCACAAATGTGGAATTATAAACTTTCAGAATTACAATATGCAAAGCCACATGGGCATTCCCTTACAATATTCTGTAGGACAAAGCCTTGAACTATTACCCAGATCTACTACCTAGAACTATTCTCAACTGCCCAAGACAATAATACAGCCTTCCTTATATAGGCAATTTTTCCACCGCCTGGGAAGGTTCCAGAATTTTAGCCAATAAGGCCGACCAAACTTAGAATTATTTTATTTTACATTTTATTACATCATAGTCGGCTCAAGATAACCTTTGAAACCTGAACAGAAATTTTGAAGAAAATTATTTTCTACCATTTCAGGTGACCCAACTTCCGAAGACCATAAGTCATCACCAGTTGACCCGATCGACTATTATAACCTCATTTTGGAAATGCCACGAAGCGCTCTACAGGCTTGACCCATGCAAGTGCCCATCACCCAAATTTTTGACCTCATCTGGGGCCTCTAAAGCCTTCAAAACTGAGTTCAAAGTTTCTGTACCCTGCTGCCAATACCGAAAATCTTCAATATTTTCCAATGTACACTTGATCTGGAAATGAAACTTTACTGGCAGACTTATATGACCAAAATGAACCTCCAAGAAAGAAATCAGATCATTCTGAGCACATACAAAAATTACCAAAAATAGAAACTTTCCACAAATAGCAGCTCTGCACAAGATAGCCCTTATTGAATTTGAAAAATAGAAATATTTTTGGATGATGCAAGATTGCTCTTACACCCAGGATGCTCCTGCATCAGACACCCTTGGGTAATTTGAGAAGTGACCCTATCACGACTCAAGTGTGTAGAGAAAAACCAAGATGGCTAACCTCCTCCTTTGTCAGCCATGATGAATCTTCAATAGGTCATCCTTTCCATTTGACCAGATATTCTTCATATGTCATGTTCCTTGTGCTTCTGCCAACACGACTGTCCAGTATATCTTCGATCTCCTTAGTGTCTAAACTAGTTGCTGGAATACTCCATTGTGCTGCTGTGATCTCATCTTCAACACCTCCTTCATGATACTCTGTCAGATCTGAAATGTTAAACATAGGTGAAATATTTAGCTCAGTAGGTAATTCTACCTCATATGCATTTCCTGAATCATGTTTCTTCAGTATCCTACATGGTCCAAACTTCTTCATTTTCAGCTTGTTATATGTACCAACTAAAAACCGCTCCTTCCGCAAATGAACCATGACTTCATCACCAACCTGAAATTTCTTATACCTCATTTTCTCATCCGCCTTAGCCTTATACTATGCGTTCATCTTGGTAATATGCTTCCTCACCTCCCCATGGATGTTCTTCAAGTGTTCTACAAAATCCTCAGCTTCAGCACTACTTATTTCTCCTTTATCTATCTTCCTCAATTTAGATGCATTTCTTGGACTACTTCCATATATAATCTGGAATGGTGATTTACGAGTGCTCCTATTGACAGAATTATTGTATGCAAATTCCGCCTGTGGTAAAATCAAATCCCATCCTGTTGGCTTATCTCCAACCAAACATCTCAGCAAATTTCTCAAACTCCTATTCACCACCTCTGTCTGTCCATCAGTTTGTGGATGATGTGATGAACTAAACTTCAAATCTATCTTCAACTTCTTCCATAATGTACGCTAGAAATATCTAACAAACTTAGTGTCTCGATCTGAAACTATGGTCTTTGGCAAACCATGAAGTCTCACTACTTCTCTGAAAAACAATTATGCTACATGAACAACATCATTAGTCTTCTTGCAGGGAATAAAATGTGCCATCTTTGAAAATCTGTCAACTACCACAAAAATTGAATCATGTCCCCGCTGTGTCCTCGGTAAACCAAGAACAAAGTCCATGCTGATATCCTCCCAAAGCTTCTTTGGTACAGATAATGGCTGATACAACCCTGTATTCTGCTTCACTCCTTTTGCCATCTGACATACTCTGCAACTCTGTACAAACTACTTCACATCTTGCTGCAACTGTGGCCAATAATAATTCTCACTAACCAAACCAAGGGTTTTGTCACGACCAAAATGTCCAGCCAATCCTCCGCTATGCTTCTCCTTGATGAGATTCTCCCTCATAGAACTTCATGGAATGCACAACTGACTCCCTCTGAATAGCATATCATCTTGGATGCTAAAATCCAACCATTTCATCCTGTCTAGAGTAACAGGTTCTGTACAAGCTTTCCAAGCTTCACCAAAATTAGGATCCTCTGGATACAAATTCTTGAGTTCCTTAAACCCAACCACTTTAATCTGCATCTCTGTTAGCAATAGTTTCCTTCTGCTAAGAGCATCTGCAACCCTATTAGACTTTCCACTCCTGTGTTTCAAAACAAATGTATAACTCTGCAAAAACTCAACCCATTTCAAATGCCTTTGATTCAGTTTTCCTTGACTATTCAAATATTGCAAAGCTTGATGATCAGTATACAAAATAAACTCCTTAGGAAGCAGATAATGTCTCCACTTTTTTAATTCCTGAACTATAGCATAAAATTCTTGATCATAAATAGAATATTTCCTCTTGGCATCATTTAACTTCTCACTGAAATAAGCAACAGGTTTACCTTCTTGGCTCATAACAGCTCCTATTGCAGTACTGTAATACCCCAAAAATGGGCTATAAGTTCATTAATCTCCTACATCTTCAATTCGAATGAAATCGACATCAAAGTCCTAACCTAAGGCACATCTAAACATCATTGAATCATAATTGATTATCTTAAATTTTGCATCGGGGAATATTCCTAGTAATATTCCTAATTATCTTAATTATCTTTAATTTAATGATTATTTGGCGATAAATCACATTTATCCTAAAAATTTGATTAATTGAATATTTTCATATTTAATTAATTAGATTTAATATTTGCCACTTAATTGTGTAATTAAATTTAATTCTATCTATTATTAATTGTATTATTTAATTTCGATAATAAATCAAAATTCCTATCTTTAATTGATTAAATTCTTATTTAATTAATTAAAGCATGTTGTCATTATTTAATAATATAATTTTTAATAAAAGTTTGGTAAAATAGTTAATTAACCCATAAATTAATTATTTATTTTCAAAAATCAGTTGAGTTGAGGATAAATCACTTTATTTATTTATTTAATTCTTAATTATTATGCATATTCAAAAGAAACAGTTAAACTCCAAATCAGAAAATCAATGCAAGTTATTGAATTTTTGGAACTCAACATCCTTTTGGAGTTCAAAAAGCTGATCTAAATTCTAATTTGAGTTAAAAAGCTGTGTTTGCATGATTTTGAGAATTAACTATCTTTTATGATCAGATAACTCAAAAATCAAGCTGAGTTAATTTGAGTGATTTATGGCTTTTATCCCATGCACCTCCAAAGCCCTGGATTTCTATAAATTAAAGGCTCAACTCTTCACAAATCATCTCATATTTTGCACAATCACGCTGGAGAATTGGAATTGAAGAATCAAAGCTCTTGCGAATCGACATCTTTGTGAGATCAATCTTATTTTTGCATTCATATTTCATATCATTGTTAGATTAGCATAGCATATCAATTTCATATTAGCATAATTTCATATCAGTTTTTCATTCATTCTTATTGCATAGAAAATATCAAAAAAATAGCTCAATTGCATTTATTCCATATCCATCTTTTGCATTCAAATTCTTCATTTAGGTGTCGTCTAGGTCACTGATCTCGATAATAATCTGAGAACATTAATCTCGCACCTATTAGAAGGCAGTAAATCGCTTGGTTAGATAGCTTTCAATTTTGCACGATTTTGATTATCACTAACCTCTAATGTTTTACTGAGTGTTATGTTTACAGATCAGGTATAATTTTCACACACACATTTCTGGCGCCCACTGTGGGGCAACCCACGTTTGCATGCTGGTTTTGATTTGTTTTGGGAGCTAAAACCCCAAAGTTTCAAAGATTTAATTTTATCTCCCAAACAGCTTGGAATTTTGGTCTGAAATTTTTTTAACAGGTTGGCGACATATCATGGAAGCTACAATAAAAAATTTATAATTTTCTAAGATGGTTTTAATTTTTAATAATTTTTTCTTGAAATTCCGGAAAAAATTAATATCTGACGCAAATGAGCATATTTTTTGAAAATTTTTATATTTTCAGAAATCTATTTAAATTCTACAGGGGGTCCATTCTTTATGTTTTAAATTTGGACATGATATCATAGCTCAAATAGTCAATTTACAAAAACTGGTCTATTTTGATAAAATGGGTCTCTAGGGCACAAATGAAGAGGTTTTTTTAAAAATTTTGCATTTTTGGAAAGCTCTCTATCTTTTAGCATTGGTCTCTATTCTGAATTTTTATTTTTGTGGCCAAAATCATATCAAAAAAATTAGATCTTGTTGACTAGGTCAAATGCAGCAAAAAAAAATAAAGTTTTGTGATGGGTATGCACTTATTTTTTTTACATGGTTCAATGAATGATATGAGTTGTCATTTGGGTTGATTGCTGGTTATTATTACTGATAATAATTTATTTTTAGAGCTAACCCTATGGTTTTCATAAGTTGAATATATTTTGCATATCTTGTTTGCTTGTTTGCTTGTTGGAGAGTTCGTCACTTGCTTGCATGGAAAAGCTCAACAAAATTGCTAAAAATCAAGTAAAATCTACTAAGCGCGTTGCAAGGATCCCAGGTATTCTCCTTCATCTAATAATATTTTGATTTGGGACTTAAAATAAATCTCTTATGTGTCAAGCTTGTGTGCATCTTTTCATGCTTTTGATCTATTTCTACACACTTGCATAATTGATACTAGGTTTTGAACCCTTAAGGATTCATTAAGTAGTCTTAGAATACTTGTGATTGATCTTGATTGCTATCTTGAGTTATTGGACTCGCTAATTTGCCGGCCCCTCATTTCCACCCCGTGGTTGCAATCTCAGCGCCATAAAGGGGAGGGGTCAACAGGACAGAAGCGTTAAATGTTCCACTTGGCAACCCTTTTGTGCTTTTAGGAACTCCCTTATTTTCTAAGTTGTGGACTCATTTTTAGCTTGTGTGAGGTGTTAAGTGTTCCACCTCGTGGACTCATCTCATATTCGCTTTAAACATTAAGTGTTCCTCTTTCTACTTTTTGGATGCTTTTGGTAGATTTGCTTTCGGAACATACATCTGTGCTCGCATAGTAATTAGGCCCCATGAACACTATTCATGATTCTTGAAAGATTGGATTCCCAACGAAATCCTTGTTGATGACAGAATCCTTGTAGGTAGGGAGGATACTTAGTGCGTTTCACATTCAACTTGGTTAGTGCATCTTCTCTTATTGATCGACACATTCTCTCTCCGGAGAGGTTGATAGATCACGTAGGGTTGATATCACAAGCTTTGGTGAATCAAAATTGGTTAGTGCGTCTTCTCTTATTGATTGATACATTCTCTCCCCGGAGAGGTTGATAGATCATGTGGAGTTGATATCACAGACCTTGGTGGAACAAAACTTTGTCTTAGCGTGTCAGATTAATCTGCTTGCTTTGTTTGGGTTAAAAGTGAAGAGGTGTCAAAACCTTGAATCTAGAGCCAAGTCCCCTTGTGGTATACTATTGTGAGTCATCTTTAGAGAGGGTTAACCATAGCGAACAATCCCTTCATAGGGCAAACTACATTGACGGAACCTCAAGCGGTAATAGCCATTTTCGCCATGGTAGTGACAACCGCTATATAAATGTCCTTGTGGAAGAAATCTCCACGGGTATGGTTCATTGTTGGGTTGTCAGATCTCCCTAGCAACTCTTGAAGATTAAGTTCTCAGACTGTGTCAAAACCCTGGTGCGCCAGGATTGGAGTTCACCCCTTTGAATCATAAAAGTTGTAGAGTCAAACCATTACTAAAAACCCTAGAGAGGCCAATTTTTCACTTTCAAGTATATGTGTGTTATTGCAAAACTTTTCAGAACATACACAATTAGTACTCTCAGGGATTAGCACAATTTGGTCACTTGATTATTCATGCGCAAGGTTGCTTTTGCCCTTGTTCATTGTTTTCAGATGTGCTTGGAATCACTTGCTTGCTATTCTACGTGCTTATTTATCTACTTGGCTATTAAAAATGATCAAATCTGGTATAACCTTCAAAATCTGGACAATACAATTTGCAAACAATCCAAAACTGAAGACCTTACATTTTGCAAAAATTGACATAAAATCTTTTCTGGAGTCAAAAGTCATTTCAGGAAGTCAAAAGTCGTATGAGTCTTGTCAAGTGTCATTTCAGTATTACCCAACTATCGTATGAGTTTAGCAACTATCGTTTCATAGACTACCCAGTGTCGTACGAGTCTGCAGAGTGTTGTTTGGAAAAATTTGAGAGAGTTGTCAGAAATTGTCAAATTGCAAGATATCCAATGTTTCCAGCCTAGTTCCAGAATCTGTCAAAAATATCATTGTGTCAAGAACAAATCAGTAGCTATTGAGAATCAGTACACATGTCTCAAAGAATCAGTAAACAAGAGGAAGAAGCTCTGATCGCCACTATAATGAAACAGATACATGCTATGCAAGTCCAGCTTGACAAACTTGGGAAAGAAAAGGAACCTCTATACTCTTTTCCATTTGATAAAGACTTGTACATGTCACCATGCCCCCGAAAAAAATTTGAGCAATATGATACCTCTTCCACAGAGAGTGACACATCTAGCTTTGGAGACTATGATGACTATGACGATAGACAATGTAATGATACCTATGACACCTCTATTCCTAAGAGTCCTTCTCATCGTTCATTCCTGCTTACTACAAATGGGCCGTCACATTGGATAGATCGTGATGGTGATCCATATGATTCTGATTTTGAAAGAGATTTTGATGGCTTTTGTGGACAATACTTTGATGATGATCCATCTACTACTGCTAAGGACTATAAAATACATCGTGCTAGCTTGAAATGTCAATATTATAAGGATCTCTCCTCTAAGAACTCTCAGACTGAAAATAAAGATTACACTCTCAAGCAAGATCATGTTAATGTTGGACCTTTGTCTTGTGATGGTTCCCTTCCATCCCCTACTTCCTCCAATACTCGTACATTTCCTAAAGCTTCTGAGTCTTTCACATCTTTCACAGAACCTTCATCTGACACAAGCCCTGATACTTTTCATGTGGTTCCCTATAGTTATCCTCCAGGGCTACCTCTTAAAGAAACTCAAGCTAACCTTCACTTGGCTACAAATACTTTCAATAATGATAAACCTAAAGAGCCTAAGCCTTCATATGCTATAATTCCTACTTCAGCTAGTCCTCCACCATCTCTTCCAAAGTCATCCATACAATCCCAACATGCTTCCTTGTCCTTAGAAGTGGCTCCATGTCAAGAGGATTCCAAAAATGATGAAGAAAAGAACATAAAGAAAGATCAAGATCAAGAACCCTCCATGTCATCCAAGCCTTTTCATGATGTCTCTTATCTGTTTCATGGTTCTCCTAAGAAAGATCAGGCTACTACTTACACTAATGGGCTTATTGAAAATCAAAATGACCTTACTACGCTTGCACTTTCCAAAGATGATACTTCCATTAAGGTTGGTAAAAATAGTTTTGTTCCTTCCAATGTTAAGCCTATTGAAAAACAAGAGAAAAATTATGCGCTTATGCTATCCAAAGATCCTTGTCAAGATCAAAGTCTTCCATCTTCTTATTCTACCCCTCCATGTTCACTTCCACTTTCTACTCTTCCTAAGTCTTCGCAAGCTTTGAATGATCCTATCAAAGAAAATGCTCTTATTCAAGATGTTCATGATTTTTTTGAAAATTCTAATGCTCACTCTAAAGATGCTGATATCCTTGGTTGTCATATAGATGCTGATGAACTTATTGATTATCCTTTTGCATCTTCCACTTCTATCCTTGGACCTCTTCCACAATTACAAAAGGCTTCACGTCTGCCTTCCATCTTGGGTCCTTATGTTCCTTCACTTTCCCCACCTAACTCTCCTAATTTGCCATCCATCTTGGGTCCCTACATCCCTCCATCTCCCATCTTTCCTCAAGATCAACATAGATGCATACCTTTGAATCCTTTTCATCCACCCACCCATCTAAACCAGTCACATCCTCCTCCCTCTTCCACAAATCCTAAGTCTTTTGGAAGTAACTTGAATGTTCAATACAAGAAAAAGAAGCAATACAAGAATCCATCAAAAAAAGAAGATCACCATGTCTCCTCTCATCGACATGGAAGCATAAAGTCAAAAGAAATATCTAAGAAAAAAACTACAAGACAAGTATGGGTTCCAAAATCTATCATTGAAGATATTATCTCTAAATCATCAAAAGGAAATAAAAAGCCTACGGCTATATGGATTCCAAAGTCTCTCTTGAAAGAGTCTGGTGTTGAGAAAAAAGTGAAATTGACATTCAAGCTTCCAAAGTCTTCCACTTCATTTCCTTCCAAAAATATTCTTTCATTCCATGCGCCTAAACCTCAATCTCTGCTATCCATTCACCATATTCCTTCACGTATTCTTTCATTCATGATTCTTCCATCCTCTCACCACCCTTCAAGGTATGTGTTGATGTTGAACTTGCCTTCCTTTCCATCTACTCTTTCACAATCCTTCCATGCATTATCCTTCTACCTCCTATCTTTTTTCCTCACTTGCCTATTCCACCTATCTTCCAACCTCACTCACTTTACATAAAACCTTATCCTCCATTTTTCTCTTTCATCTCCCTTTCCCTATCAGCATCTTTGAGTGTGTCATTTTGAATCCTTGGCATATCATGGTTTATCCTTTCAAGGAGCATTATCTAAAAAGCTTGCCTTCTTCCAAACAAAAAAATAAAATAAAATTGAAAATGTGCCTTGGTGAAAACTTTGAAATAGGCACCTTGGTAGCAAAAGTAAAAAGAAATAAATTCATCCTATGGTGAAAACCACTCCCTTGTGGTGCCTTGGATAAGTACCATGATGAAAACCTGACAATCAGGCATCATGCGTAGTTCTTCTACATATTTCATCCATCCCACCTTCTTTCTTTGATCTTAACAAGGTTGACCCATACATGAACATTTGGCTATTTTGTGAGCTATTTTACGATTATCTTGCTTTCATTCCTTCCATGTTTAGCCTTCATATCCATCTTCCTCCATTCATTTTCACCTGTCGCTATCCTTTTCCCCTTTGGTCTTGATCTAAGAAAGAAAGAGTAAAACACAGTGCTATGAAGCCTCTTGACATGTCTACTCCTTTGGACTACATCCTGTCCTTCTTTGGCAGTACACTTTTGTGACTTATATCCTATGCTGGCCTTTCATTGCTTGTCCAAATGCACTTTACATGAAAATTTTTCCCTAGCTTGAGTATTCTTGAGGAGTTTTCCCTTGAGGATTTCTTCCCTTCATTTTCCTTCATTCTCTTATCTTCCATCTCTTCCACCAGCTTGCTAATCCCTCTTGTTCTCCACCTTGCTAGACATTGGGACTGCATGATATGATCTTGCTTGGGAGTTTGCAAATGGAAAAAGATGCTATCAAGTATACCAAGTATCAAAACAATTATCAAAATCAGTATCAGAATCAGTATCAGAATCAGTATCAGAACTAGTATCAGAATCAGTATCAAAATCAGTATCAGAACCAGTATCAGAACAAGTATCAGAACACCTACTGGGCCTACACCATTCGCTTTAGTTTATGGGTCTGAAGCGGTACTACCTATTGAGGTTGAAATCCCATCACTCAAAATCAGAATGCATGGACTTGTCACTGATGAAGACTACAGAGTGTCTAGGTTACAAGAACTTGAATTACTAGATGAACACAGGCAAGCAGCGTATGATCATCTCAGAGTGTATCAGAAAAGAATGTCTAGAGGCTACAACAAGAAATTCAGACATAGAGAATTTTAGGTTGGCGATCTAGTGTTGAGAGAAAATCCTAAAAATCAATCACATCGAGAACGCAAGGGGAAGTTCAAACCCAACTGGCTGGGTCCCTTTGTAATCACTACTACTTTTGGCTCTGGTGCCTATCAACTCTCAACAACTGAAGGAGAACAACTTCGAGAACCAATCAATGTTCTCCATCTAAAGAAATTCTATGCCTAAGGCATTCAGTGCTTGGTAAATGTCCTGAAAAAAATTTTAAAAATCAGAAAAAGTCCTGAAAAAATGAACATCTTGGTGAAAACCTAGCAATAGGCGCCTTGATGATTCACAAAAAAATCAAAAAATGTCAAAAGTATAAAAAAATTGAAAAAATGAAAAGTGCAAAAAAATGAAAAAAGAAAAAAAAAGTGCCTTGGTGAAAACCTGGAAACAGGCACCTCGGTAGCAAAAAGAGAATCTCTACCAAGATGGTGAAAACTCGGCAAACGAGCACCACTTGTTCCAAAATGCTCCATCTATCAGCACAATCTTGGTCTTTCCCAGCTTTCAGTCTTGCTTTAGTTTGTACATATCTCTCGGTTTGTTTCTGCATATCCTAGTTTCAATAAGTCGGTCTGTACACCAATCAGCTCAAGCGTCTGTATCCTATCAATGTTCAAACTTGGGGGCAATCAATGTCATATCCTATGGCCTCCCATGTATCTTAGACGTGTCATATCCACTCAGAGTCCTTTGAAGCTTCAAGTTGAGTCAGTCAGTCTGTCTCGTCTCTAGAAAGGATTTTGCATCAACAACAATCAAACATCAAAACTCAACTGAAAACAATCTATGCTTTTCATGCTTTTATCTCCTTGTAGGTTTACTGATTCACATTGAGATTTTTGCATATTGTGTCCCTTTGAGCTCTTCGATGATGTCTTTTATAAGATTTAGAGAGTGATGACTAGGGGCATAATCTTTTCTTTGTCTTCTGCTTGTATGTGAAAATCTAACAACTTTGGAAATTCTGGATTGAAATGGTGTCCGACTGTAAGAGCCTCTATCTCGAATTGGATGGCCATGCGTACCTCGACCATTGATACCCAAAAAAATTCAAGGAAGTTTGATCTAACTATTATCTTTTTGAGTAAGTTCTTTCTCCTACTGTGGAACGCAATCTTGCCTAAGGATGTGAACGATAAAGGGTCACTACGGGTAATTCACATTGGAATGCAAGGCATACTCAGGTCATCACAATGTTTATGTTTTGATGCTTGTACAAATTGCTATATCAAAATAGACATGATATTCAGGTCATCCTGGCGTTTGTGCCTTGGTGCTTATATCTAATCCAACATTCTGAAAACAAATCAATATTCATATGTCCATGGTTGTTTGACCAATGGGTGTTGTATTGATTCTTGCACATACAAATCAATATTCATATGTCTATGGTTTCATGGCTAGTGGGCATTGTATTGATTTATCCGGTTACCTAAAAGTTCAATGATGATAACAAATCGACACATGATCAGTGACTAGGTCCTAGGTCTTAGGTTGCATGTCTCATTGCATTTTGCATGTTTGCATGATCTCACAATGATTAAACGAACTTCAATGCTTAAATGATTCTTCAAATCGCATCTTCAAGTCTAACAAGAGCTGAATTTCACATGAAAGTTCCTCCAATGAAATAGCAAGTAGAATCCTTTTTCGGGATCAAAATTCAAATCTGAGATCATTCATATGATTAACTACTTGCATAACCGACCTTCCATCATCACAGAAATCTAGTATTCAACTTAACTAATTATCTTACATCAAACTATCAAAATTTCAACTTGGTCAACTATGGTCAACTCATGGTTTAACCTAGTCAAACTTGGTCTTTTGGAACCTTCCAACGATGCAAAATGCATTCTCAGACGTGTTTAACCACTTCTCAAATCAATTAACATGCTTCTAAACTATAACGCTGACTTTTCTTGTCAGATTTCAATTTTAATCCCGAAGGGGGCATGGTATTGCACATCATTCAAAGTCTATAAATCAAATTCTATCAATCAAATCTATCAATATCTTTCATCAGTAATCAAGACAAACAATCATGTCTAGTCGCTGATTCATCAAAAGTCCTCATCGCTCGGGGCAAATCTATCATCACTTGGGGCATATCAGATTCATCAAGATCCATATCAATTTGATATTTTCTTAATCTTGTAAACTGTATCAGTTTTTGCAACCATTAGATCATAGTGTTCTTTCCTTGGTTCTTCAGCAACTAAAGGATTCGGATGTGATACCTGCTAGTTCTGCTAAGACAATCGAGTCTAGAATGGGTCACTCACTTCTTATCAATCCTAAGGTTCAGAATCAGGCATTTTGACACTTTTTCACAATCATAGGTTCATTTGCTGCTACAGTGAACATTATCTTTGGTCATTCAAGACTTATTATCTCCATATCAATTCAATATCAATCAACTCCTATCTCAATATCTTTCAATCGGTTTCTATCTTGAGATCGGTTTATCTTTTGAATCAGTTTCATATCTTTATCAAACACAGACTATCTTTGAACCACTGCGCTTCGCACAGTAATTCAAAGAGGGGCAAAATGTAATACCCCAAAAATGGGCTGTAAGTTCATTAATCTCCTACATCTTCAATTCGAACGAAATCGACATCAAAGTCCTAACCTAAGGCACATCTAAACATCATCGAATCATAATTGATTATCTTAAATTTTGCATCGGGAAATATTCCTAGTAATATTCCTAATTATCTTAATTATCTTTAATTTAATGATTATTTGGCGATAAATCACATTTATCCTAAAAATTTGATTAATTGAATATTTTCATATTTAATTAATTAGATTTAATATTTGCCACTTAATTGTGTAATTAAATTTAATTCTATCTATTATTAATTGTATTATTTAATTTTGACAATAAATCAAAATTCCTATCTTTAATTTATTAAATTCTTATTTAATTAATTAAAGCATGTTGTCATTATTTAATAATATAATTTTTAATAAAAGTTTGGTAAAATAGTTAATTAACCCATAAATTAATTATTTATTTTCAAAAATCAGTTGAGTTGAGGATAAATCACTTTATTTATTTATTTAATTCTTAATTATTATGCATATTCAAAAGAAACAGTTAAACTCCAAATTAGAAAATCAATGCAAGTTATTGAATTTTTGGAACTCAACATCCTTTTGGAGTTCAAAAAGCTGATCTAAACTCTAATTTGAGTTAAAAAGCTATTTTTGCATGATTTTGAGAATTAACTATCTTTTATGATCAGATAACTCAAAAATCAAGCTGAGTTAATTTGAGTGATTTATGACTTTTATCCCATGCACCTCCAAAGCCCTGGATTTCTATAAATTAAAGGCTCAACTCTTCACAAATCATCTCATATTTTGCACAATCACGCTGGAGAATTGGAATTGAAGAATCAAAGCTCTTGCGAATCGACATCTTTGTGAGATCAATCTTATTTTTGCATTCATATTTCATATCATTGTTAGATTAGCATAGCATATCAATTTCATATTAGCATAATTTCATATCAGTTTTTCATTCATTCTTATTGCATAGAAAATATCAAAAAAATAGCTCAATTGCATTTATTCCATATCCATCTTTTGCATTCAAATCCTTCATTTAGGTGTTGTCTAGGTCACTGATCTCGATAATAATCTGAGAACATTAATCTCGCACCTATTAGAAGGCAGTAAATCGCTTGGTTAGATAGCTTTCAATTTTGCACGATTTTGATTATCACTAATCTCTAATGTTTTACTGAGTGTTATGTTTACAGATCAGGTATAATTTTCACACACACAAGTACCACTAGCATCACAATCTACTTGAAACACCTTATTATATTCTGGAACTGCTAGAATAGGTTGTTCTGTAACTTTTTGTTTCAACAATTGAAAAAAAATTTCTACCCCATTAGTCCACTTAAATTCTTCTCTATCCCCTCTCATTGTTTCAGTCAAGGGTCCACAAATACTACTAAAATTTCTGTAAAAGCTAGCTAGACCATGAAAAGATCTTACCTCAGTAGCACTCCTTGGAGTAGGCTATTCAAGAATAGCCTGTACCTTATTTGGTTCCATTTTCAGACCTTCTGCTGAAACTACAAATCCCAAATACACTAACTCTTTCTTCACAAAACTGCACTTCTTCAAATTAATCAACAATTTCTCTTCTCTCAACTTCTCAAATGCCATACGAATACGCATCATATGCTCCTCCAATGTCTTACTAAAGATCAAAATATCATCTAGATAATCAATGACAAACTTACCCAGAAATTCTTTCAGAACCTCGTTCATGAGCCGCATGAAAGTGCTTGGTGCATTGGTTAGCCCAAAAGGCATGACTAACCACTCATATAGTCCTTCCTTTGTCTTGAAGGCAGTCTTCCATTCATCTCCTTCTCTGATCCGAATCTGGTGATATCCACTCTTCAGATCTATCTTTGAGAAATACACAACTCCACTCAAACAATCCATAATATCATCCATTCGTGGCAATGGAAACCTGTACTTGATTGTAATCTTGTTTATTGCCCTAGAATCTGTACACATCCTCCATTCTCCATTCTTCTTTGGTGCTAATACCACTAGTACAGCATAGGGACTCAGACTCTCTCGAATCAATCCTTTTTGTAACAACTCATGTACCTGTCTGTTCAACTCCTCACTTTCTGCAGGTGTCATTCCGTGTGCTGCCTTATTCGGAAAACTCGCTCTTGGGATCAAGTCCATCTGATGACTGATCTTTTTGAATGGTGGTAATCCATCAGGCATGTTATCGGATACAATATCCTGAAACTCATTCAACAAATCTGCAACTTCTAGAGGAACATCTTCTACTTCCTCTTTACCAGCTTTTGGAATTAAAGCAAAACATATATGCTCATGCCTCATACCATCTAGAAAATTTCTTCCAACAACAAAAGTTATCCTTGCATTACCACATACCTTTTCTTCAGTCTCCTTCAATGGTTTTAGCTTATGCCGCACTCCATCCTTTGTCATGGAATAGGTATTCGCACGACCATCATGTACAGCACATCTGTCAAATTGCCATGGTCTACCCAACAACATATGACATGCATCCATAGATATGATATCACACAATACCTCATCTTGGTATCCGCCAATCTTGAACTTCACCAGGCATTGTTCATTGACCATGACCTTGTGGTCATCCTGTACCCAGGCAATCCGATATGGATGTGGGTGTTTCTGTCTCTTGAGCTTCAACTTTGTCACCATCTCTTCTGACACCAAATTGTCAGTGCTTCCACTATCAATAATCATATCACAACATTTACCTTCGCACTTGCACCTGGTGCGAAACAAGCTCCTTCTTTGCTCAGGTTCATTCTCAGCACTCAACAGGACTCTTCTGTTAATCAATGTTTCTCCTCTTTCAGCATCTTCAAAATTTGATGATCTGGCATCTTCATCTACATGTGCAACTCTGGCCTAGCCTTCATTTCTCCTATCTGTTCTTCCTTGGGGCTGAGGACATTCAAATGCCCTATGACCTTCTTCTCCACAGTGAAAACATGTTCCACGGAAGCCACCTCTTCTAGATCCTTGTCCTCTTCCTCTTCCTCTCTGATCTCTATTATTTTGATCTTGGAAATGATTGGAATTATTTCCTCGCTGATTCTGACTGCTACTGGCCTCATCTTTCTTTTTCAGATCTTCATTTTGACCACCATATTACCATCCACCAGATCGTCCACCACGACCTCTTCCATTTTGTCTACTCTCAAACTTTTTGTTTAGCTTTTCCTCTACTTTTAGGGCAAACTGGTATGCCTCTTCAATACTGTTCATTCGAACCAGATTCAGCTCCTCCTGAATGCTTGGCCTTAACCCATTAAGGTATCGGGCAACTTTCTCCTTATCAGCTTTTGCATGGCCTGTTCTGATGAGAAGTCGGTAGAACTCTTCTGTATACTCCTGAACAGATCTTCCTGCTTGCTTCAAACTCTGCATTTTCTTCAGTAGGTCAAGCTCATAATCAACAGGAATGAACTGTCGCTTCAATTTATCCACCATCCGATCCCATCTTGTGATTTTATCTTTCCCTCTTCTATTTTGCTCTAATTAAATTTCTTGCCACCAGATCTTCACATGACCTTTCAATCTGGCCTTCGCAAATTTGACCCTAGCAGGATCCTCAACATCTTTGTACTCAAAATATTCATCACATTCATTGATCCAATCGATCAATTCCTCTGGGTTAAGATTTCCAGAAAATGTAGGAACCTCAATCTTAGGTCTTTTCCCAATCTTGGAAATCGCCCGAAAAAGTCTTTCTTCCTCCTGGTTCACAATTTCAGCTTCTCCTTCTTGATATTCTTCTTCGGCTTCATCCTCGCTTTCATCTCTGACATTAAGATTCATTCCTCTACGAATCTCTTCTTGTAATGCTCGCACTTGTCTCTTCTGCTCTCTAACCTCAGGTGTTACAACACCAGCTCTTCCGCCACGTTCCCTTCGTGGAGGCATTTTTGTGATGCGCACTGAAACCCTAGCCACAGTCTTGGTGAAAACTACCTCACAGTCGGTGATCTATTTACACGCTCAAGAAATCCTGCTCTGATACCACTTGATGAAGGGTGATCCCCTTAATACCACAAACACATAACACATATAGAGAAACAACAACAATATGCAAAAACAGAAAATTGGCTTCTTATTATCTCCACAAATGTGGAATTACAAACTTTCAGAATTACAATATGCAAAGCCACATGGGCATTCCCTTACAATATTCTGTAGGACAAAGCCTCGAACTATTACCCAGATCTACTACCCAGAACTATTCTGAACTGCCCAAGACAATAATACAGCCTTCCTTATATAGGTAATTTTTCCACCGCTTGGGAAGGTTCCAGAATTTTAGCCAATAAGACCGACCAAACTTAGAATTATTTTATTTTACATTTTATTACATCATAGTCGGCTCAAGATAACCTTTGAAACCCGAACATAAATTTTGAAAAAAATTATTTTCCGCCATTTCAGGTGACCCAACTTCTGAAGACCATAAGTCATCACCAGTTGACCCGATCGGCTATTATAACCCCATTTCAGAAATGCCACGAAGCGCTCTTCAGGCTTGACCCATGCAAGCGCCCATCACCCAAATTTTTGACCTCATTCGGGGCCTCTAAAGCCTTCAAAACTGAGTTCAAAGTTTCTGTACCCTACTGCCAATACCGAAAATCTTCAATATCTTCCAATGTACACTTGATCTGGAAATGAAACTTTACTAGCAGACTTATATGACCAAAATGAACCTCCAAGAAAGAAATTAGATCATTCTGAGCACATATGAAAATTACCAAAAATAGTAACTTTCCACAAATAGCAGCTCTACACAAGATAGCCCTTATTGAATTCAAAAAATAGAAATATTTTTGGGTGATGCAAGATTGCTCTTACACCTAGGATGCTCCTGCATCAGACACCCGGGGTAATTTGAGAAGTGACCCTGTCACGACTGAGGAGTGCAGAGGAAAACGAAGACAGCTAACCTCCTCCTTTGTCAGCATGATGAATCTTCAATAGGTCATCCTTTCCATTTGACCAGATATTCTTCATATGTCATGTTCTTTGTGCTTCTACCAACACGACTGTCCAGTATATCTTCGATCTCCTTAGTGTCTAAACTAGTTGCTGGAATACTCCACTGTGCTGCTATGATCTCATCTTCAACACCTCCTTCATGATACTCTGTCAGATCTAAAATGTTAAACACTGGTGAAATATTTAGCTCAGTAGGTAATTCTACATCATATGCATTTCTTGAGTCATGTTTCTTCAGTATCCTACATGGTCCAAACTTCTTCATTTTCAGCTTGTTATATGTACCAACTGGAAACCGCTCCTTCCGCAAATGAACCATGACTTCATCACCAACCTGAAATTCCTTATACCTCCTTTTCTCATCTGCCTTAGCCTTATACTGTGCGTTCATCTTGGTAATATGCTTCCTCACCTCCCCATGGATGTTCTTCAAGTGTTCTGCAAAATCCTCAGCTTCAGCACTACTTATTTCTCCTTTATCTATCTTCCTCAATTCAGATGCATTTCTTGGACTACTTCCATATATAATCTGGAATGGTGATTTACCAGTGCTCCTCTTGACAGAATTATTATATGCAAATTACGCCTGCGGTAAAATCAAATCCCATCCTGTTGGCTTATCTCCAACCAAACATCTCAGCAAATTTTTCAAACTCCTATTCACCACCTCTGTCTGTCCATCAGTCTGTGGATGATGTGATGAACTAAACTTCAAATCTGTCTTCAACTTCTTCCACAATGTACGCCAAAAATATCCAACAAACTTAGTGTCCCGATCTGAAACTATGGTCTTTGGCAAACCATGAAGTCTCACTACTTCTCTGAAAAACAATTCTGCTACATGAACAACATCATTAGTCTTCTTGCAGGGAATAAAATGTGTCATCTTAAAAAATTTATCAACTACAACAAAAATTGAATCGTGTCCCCGCTATGTCGTCGGTAAATCAAGAACAAAGTCCATGCTGATATCCTCCCAAAGCTTCTCTGGTACAGATAATAGCTGTTACAACCCTATATTCTACTTCACTCCTTTTGCCATCTGACATACTCTGCAACTCTGTACAAGCT
This sequence comes from Chamaecyparis obtusa, assembly GCA_027943335.1. NCBI lineage: Eukaryota > Viridiplantae > Streptophyta > Pinopsida > Cupressales > Cupressaceae > Chamaecyparis > Chamaecyparis obtusa. The sequence goes on from BSBK01008631.1 coordinate 70,648, forward strand.
TCTTCACATCCTGCTGCAACTGTGGCCAATAATAATTCTCACTAACCAAACCAAGGGTTTTGTCACGACCAAAATGTCCAGCCAATCCTCCGCTATGCTTCTCCTTGATGAGATTCTCCCTCATAGAACTTCATGGAATGCACAACTGACTCCCTCTAAATAGCATATCATCTTGGATGATAAAATCCAACCATTTCATCCTGTCTAGAGTAACAGGTTCTGTACAAGCTTTCCAAGCTTCACCAAAATCAGGATCCTCTGGATACAAATTCTTGAGTTCCTTTAACCCAACTACTTCAATCTGCATCTCTGTCAGCAATAGTTGCCTTCTGCTAAGAGCATCTACAACCCTATTAGACTTTCCACTCCTGTGTTTCAAAATAAATGTATAACTCTGCAAAAACTCAACCCATTTCAAATGCCTTTGATTCAGTTTTCCTTGACTATTCAAATATTGCAAAGCTTGATTATCAGTATGCAAAACAAACTCCTTAGGAAGTAGATAATGTCTCCACTTCTTTAATGCCTAAACTATATCATAAAATTCTTGATCATAAATAGATTATTTCCTCTTGGCATCATTTAACTTCTCACTGAAATAAGTAACAGGTTTACCTTCTTGGCTCATAATAGCTCCTATTCATCAACAAAAGTTATCCTTGCATTACCACATACCTTTTCTTCAGTCTCCTTCAATGGTTTTAGCTTATGCTGCACTCCATCCTTTGTCAGGGAATAGGTATTCGCATGACCATCATGTACAGCACATCTGTCAAACTGCCATGGTCTACCCAACAACATATGACATGCATCCATAGATATGATATCACACAATACCTCATCTTGGTATCCACCAATCTTGAACTTCACCAGGCATTGTTCATTAACCATGACCTTGTGGTCATCCTGTACCCAGGCAATCCGATATGGATGTGGGTGTTTCTGTCTCTTGAGCTTCAACTTTGTCACCATCTCTTCTGACACCAAATTGTTAGTGCTTCCAATATCAATAATCATATCACAACATTTACCTTCGCATTTGCACCTAGTGCGAAACAGGCTCCTTCTTTGCTCAGGTTCATTCTCACCACTCAACATGACTCTTCTGTTAATCAACGTTTCTCCTCTTTCAGCATCTTCAGAATTTGATGATCTGGCATCTTCATCTACATGTGCAACTCTGGCCTGGCCTTCATTTCTCCTATCTGTTCTTCCTTGGTGCTGAGGACATTCAAATGCCCTATGACCTTCTTCTCCATAGTGAAAACATGTTCCACGGAAGCCACCTCTTTCAGATCCTTATCCTCTTCCTCTTCCTCTCTGATTTCTATTATTCTGATCCTGGAAATGATTGGAATTATTTCCTCACTAATTCTGACTACTACTAGCCTCATCCTTCTTTTTCAGATCTTTATTTTGATCACCATATGACCGTCCACTAGATCATCTACCATGACCTCTTCCGTTTTGTCTGCTCTCAAACTTCTTGTTCAGCTTTTCCTCTACTTTTAGGGCAAACTGGTATGCCTCTTCAATACTGTTCATTCAAACCAGATTCAGCTCCTCCTGAATGCTTGGCCTTAACCCATTAAGATATTGGGAAACTTTCTCCTTATCAGCTTCTGCATGGCTTGTTCTGATGAGAAGTTGGTAGAACTCCTCTGTATACTCCTGAACAGATCTTCCTGCTTGCTTCAAACTTTGCATTTTCTTCAGTAGGTCAAGCTCATAATCAACAGGAATGAACTGTCGCTTCAATTTATCCACCATCCGATCCCATCTTGTGATTTTATCTTTCCCTCTTTTATTTCACTTTAATTGAATTTCATGCCACCAGATCTTCGCATGACCTTTCAATCTGGCCTTCACAAATTTGACCCTATCAGGATCCTCAACATCTTCGTACTCAAAATATTCCTCATATTCATTGATCTAGTCGATCAATTCCTCTGGGTTAAGATTTCCAGAAAATGTAGGAACCTCAATCTTAGGTCTTTTTCCAATCTTGAAAATCGCCCGAAAAAGTCTTTCTTCCTCCTGGTTCACAATTTCAGCTTCTCCTTGATATTCTTCTTCGGTTTCATCCTCGCTTTCATCTCTGACATTAAGATTCATTCCTCTACGAATCTCTTCTTGTAATGCTCGCACTTGTCTCTGCAGCTCTCTAACCTCAGGTGTTACAACACCAGCTCTTCCACCACATTCCCTTCATGGAGGCATTTTCGTGATGCGCGCTGAAACCCTAGCCACGGTCCTGGTGCAAACTGCCTCACAGTCGGTGATCTATTTACACACTCAAGAAATCCTGCTCTGATACCACTTGATGAAGGGTGATCCCCTTAATACCACAAACACATAACAGATATAGAGAAACAACAACAATATGCAAGAACAGAAAATTGGCTTCTTATTATCTCCACAAATGTGGAATTACAAACTTTCAGAATTACAATATGCAAAGCCACATGGTCATTCCCTTACAATATTCTGTAGGACAAAGCCTCGAACTATTACCCAGATCTACTACCCAGAACTATTCTGAACTGCCCAAGACAATAATACAGCCTTCCTTATATAGGCAATTTTTCCACCGCCTGGGAAGGTTCCAGAATTTTAGCCAATAAGGCCGACCAAACTTAGAATTATTTTATTTTACATTTTATTACATCATAGTCAGCTCAAGATAACCTTTGAAACCTGAACAGAAATTTTGAAGAAAATTATTTTTCACCATTTTAGGTGACCCAACTTTCGAAGACCATAAGTCATCACCAGTTGACCCGATCGACTATTATAACCCCATTTCAGAAACGCCACGAAGCACTCTGCAGGCTTGACCGGTGCAAGCGCCCGTCACCCAAATTTTTGACCTCATCCGGGGCCTCTAAAGCCTTCAAAACTGAGTTCAAAGTTTCTGTACCCTGCTGCCAATACCAAAAATCTTCAATATCTTCCAATGTACACTTGATCTGGAAATGAAACTTTACTGGAAGACTTATATGACCAAAATGAACCTTCAAGAAAGAAATCAGATCATTCTGAGCACATACAAAAATTACCAAAAATAGTAACTTTCCACAAATAGGAGCTCTGCACAAGATAGCCCTTATTGAATTCAAAAAATAGAAATATTTTTGGGTGATGCAAGATTGCTCTTACACCCAGGCTGCTCCTGCATCACCTAATAACACAAACTAGGGTACTATAGCCTCATCTAGTAAATAGGTCTCCAATCTAAGAATGAGTAAAAATATGGTAGCATTCTAGCGACCTCTTTGGAGTGCTTGCCTGCTAAGCATCCTGACCAGCTGCCTAAAAGATCCATTGGGCATAGAGTCTATAAGCCTAAAATTGAACTTAGTTCCTTTGGACAACCAATCCTTCTTTAACAAAACTACTAATTGCTAGAGATAGCCTCTCTGGCTTATTACTACTCACACCAAAACTGGAAACCAAACTAAAAGCAACTGAAAACTAGAAACAAACTTGTGCCAGGCACTTAGGGAACACAAAAAACTAGAAACTTCTAACTTACTATTGTACAGGGTAGAAATAGACCTCAAAAATAAGCATTGAGGTGGATCCCATTCACTGGAATGGGCAGCTCCTCTCCATCCATACTAGCCAGCTAAAAAGTATTATGGGCTTTGCATCCAATCACCATGAAAGGCCCACTCCATATGGCATCAAATTTAGTATGCCTCCCTAGTTTGTATTTTGTTTCATCCCACTTGAGGACAAGGTCTCCCTCCTTGAAAATCCTAGGTGTGGCTTTCTTATCAAAGCTTCTTTTCATCTGAGAATGATGAGCTTCCAGGTTCCCTAGTGCTAGTTTCCTTGCTTCTTCTAGCTCAATTAACTCAACAAGCCTGACTTGCATAGCATCTTCCTCCATAAAATCAATTTCCTTGATTAAGCTCAAAGTAGGCAACTCAGTAGGCAAAGGAATCCTAGCTTCTTTCCCATATACAAGTGTATAGGGTGAGTTACTTGTAGACCTCTTAGGTTTTATTTTGTCTGCCCATAAGGCCAACTTCAACTTGATGTGTCAGCTCCTCTGGTTTCCTTCTATAGTTCTTTTGATGATTCTCAACAAGTTCTTATTTGTTGATTCTACCTGACCATTACCCTGAGGGTAATAGTTAGAAGAGGTACTCAAGAAGATATTGTGCTTGAATGCACATTCTAAAATTTTAGTCCCCAAGAATTCCATAGCATTGTCAGAAATGATGGAATCTGGAGTACCAAATCTAGACATAATGTCTTGATAAAAGTTTAGGACAGAGGTCTCATTTGCCTCCTTCAGTGCTACAACCTCTATCTACTTGGTAAAATAGTTTGTCACAGCAAGTATCCATTTGTGTCTAGTATTGGATGGGGGGTTGATAGGTCCAATAAAATCCAATCCCCATTTTGAGAAAGGTTTCTCTACCTTGATGGGATGTAGAGGGAGGGCTGCTAACTTTTGTTTCCCAATGAACAAAGCACAGTTCTTACATTTTCTTACCCAATCAAATGCATCCTTGTACAAGCTAGGCCAATAGTACCCATTTCTCATCACTTTCAGAGTAGTGGTTCTGGCTGTAAAGTGTCCTCTAGAACCTCCATCATGAAACTCCTCCATTATTTTATCCACTTGGCTAGTTTCAACACATCTCAACAAGACACCACTATGATCTCTTCTATACAAAACACCATCAATAATGATAAATGGAATAGCTTGGAGTCTAAAGTACCTTCTTTTACTCCTTTCAAGGCCTTGAGGGCACTGACCAATTGAGAGATAATGTCTCATCTTTGTTGTCCAGCTTGTACTCTTTTCTACATTTAGGTTCATCAAGACAGCTTCCTCCTTTTGCTGGTTAGGGTCTACTATTCCTTCATTGAGCTTCTCACATAACCCCTTTCCTCTAACCAATTTGGTCACTTTAATCTGAATGTCATACTCCATGACTTTGGTGACCCAACCAGCCCTCTTATGGCTCAGGTCTTTATTCAGCAGGAAGTCTTTTCTGCAAGGGTGAGGGACCATTTGGTGCATTGTGTTATTGGATAACAAGTGCCTAAAATTTTACAAACTCCTCACAATTTCTAGGACATGCTTTTCTACAGGAGTATAATTAAGTTCATAACCATCTAGACCCTCACTTTAAAAAGCTACTAGCTATTCTTGCTTCTCAGCATTCTGTTGGACTAACATAGAAAAGATACTATTAGTGTCCCCAAAAGCATATAGGATGAAATCCTTAGAAAAGTCAGGGTTTACCAGTGTAGAAGCAGATGCAATCACTTCCTTGACTTCTTCAAAACACCTATTTCCTTCACTTGTCCAATGAAAGGTTGAGTTTTGTTAGTGCTCAAATCTGTAGATGGTTATAACTTCATAAACTCTTGTAGGCCCAATAAATGCATCTAACAAAATGCAAGCACTAAGGTATTAAGGTTCTAAAACCTTCTTCACTTCGAGTATGAAAACTCAAGCGGGTTTACCTATAGCAATTCACTATTTGAATGAGCTTTGAATTGAGAATTAGCTCCTTCACTGCTATGTTGTCCCTTTCAAAATTAACTCAATAAGACATTATAACTCTTAGTATGGCCATAATGATCCTAATACATAACACTATGATGGAAATTAGGAGAGCAACAACATGGAACATAGGTTTAAGGACATTCATCCTTCTTCTTTTTAAGAGTTAAACTCAAGGAAGGTTAACCTCATTCGGTGCTTCTATAAAGCATTACAATATACATCCATGAGTTTATCATAGAATGATTCAAATAAAAATTGTGCAAATAAAGTAAAATGAATCAATTGTTTATATTCTTGGTGGTAACAAATGCAAATGGATCTAAAACCAGTGCCTTATCTACTTGGGTGATAGAGTCAAACCCTACTTCCACAGAAATCTATCAAGAAAAATATACTAAAACCCAAATGAAATGCCTTACATCCCATTCTTTTAACTCCTAAAATTGTTATCAAATTCATACATGGACTATTAGTTCACAGAGATCTCCCCTAAGATTTTACTCTTTCCTTGAAAGAAACTTAAGCTTAACCCCTATATTCATCTTGTGAATATAGCATTGGAAAAGCCTTACAATTTAAATGCATAAGGAAACTAAAGCATCCATACACAAAGACAACAAGTAGTACTTAACAGAGTTCCAGTATCTTTGTATTAATAATTAGACTATGTCAATACAGTGTTCTCTCAACTTCAAAGAAAATAAGGTTCTATATTTCAGGACTTCTTTACAAAATAGATCAACCACCTTTAGAAAAGAGAAAAAACTTGCTACATATACCCACAGCCATCTTGGAATCCTCAAAGGATGCAACAAGATTCGAATGGATGGGAAAATATCTTTCACTGAAGACAAAAGTACAAACTGAAAGATATTTGATTATGACAACAGGATGTAGTTCTCAACTACTCAACAATTTCGCAGGTGGCACCTTTGTCTGAGGATATTTCAAAGTAATTTCTAAACTTTTTGCATGAATGATGACTACCAATACAGGCTAACTTACATCATCCTCTATTTGAGCGCACTCTCCCTCAAATTCTAGATCAGGTGCCATGTGCACTCTATTCTTCTTCCTCCTTTGTAGTCTGAGTAGCTAGCTTCTTCTTCTTCTTTGTTAATTTGTCCCATGCTACTACATCATCATCAGATAGCCAGTAGTAATTCTCTAGCTCTTGTAGTGATTTGATTTGCTGCTCCCTTGTGGAATCAGTTATATTTTTGGCCTCTACTACAAACCATATGCAATCATTCTCAATATTGAAAAGACTATCAAAGATATTATTGCATCTCTCCAAGTCTAAAGCCTTGTCATCCATTAGGAAAGCATCTTGTTTAATCACCAACTAATCCATTGAAAACTTCCATTCCTCCAAAATAACCATTTTTCCATTATCATCATAAATTGGAGACAAATATTTACAATAATCTGTATTCTTGCAAGTCATCAAGCTTATCAAATAATGAACTTCTTCTTGTTCATGTGATTGGATAGTCGATTAACCTTTCCACTAGCTCAAAAGTGTACTTTATTCCACGTAGCAATGGTCCCGACCCCTTTTATTATTTTCTCTGACTGGGCTTGTTTGAGAGAACTGGCGACTGAAGATTTTCTCGTGATCACTTAATACACTGCTAACCCTAGCTCATATTCAGAGAACTAGTGACCAAAGGACTCACTGGTTCTCACAATGTAGCTCTTAACTCATCCTTGATTTAGTGACCTAGTGAACAAGGAAATCATGCCTGAGCAACTAACTGTAGTCATTATTCAAAGAACTAGCGACAACGACTATCTCCCATTCTCTTAATGTCCCGATTAACTGCCAGCTTTCTTGTAGACTTAGCGACTAAAGATTTTGCTTATTCACTAAATGAAAGACTTAACCACATGCTAATTGTGTGAACTGGTGAACAACTTTCTCTCTAAATTGTTGAATCACTCCTTAACCATCATTTACACACTGAGATTCTAAATCAACCGTTGATCTGAGTGAACAAGTGTCACCCTGTCTCTAAACTGCTAACCAAAATTTGTCAGAAAAACCACCTCAAGATATAATGAAAACCATTGATGCAAATTGATCAGACAATCATCACATCATAATAAAACTCTAACCCCACTGCTCACCTTTGAAAAACCTTCAACCAATCAGGAAACGCTATGTCAAACAAGTCAGCAGCCGTAAAACTCCACCTCATCCTAAGTGTCGAGAACTGACAACATGACATCTCATCACTGCCCAGGCCAATAAAAAATGACTATGTCATCAAAAACCTACAATAAAGGACCCATCGAATGATCCTCCTCTTTAGACAAGATCAATAGTTGTTTCCATACTGCTGACCTTAAAGAGTGTGCATCTCATCTCAATGGTATAATGAAAACCGTGAGATCTCATTGTACTTTAATCCTCCAAAAAATATAGGCCCCACTATGACACATCAATAATCCATCACAAATCATAAACTACCACATCATAACATAATTGAAAAGTGGGACCTCTATCATCTGCATTCATAGTTTAGAAAATTTGACATCCACCACATCATAACTCCTGGCAACCAATGAGAGACGGACATATCAACATGACTTGGCACTGTCAGGACCCACCGCACACTTTATTCCTTAGCGATGATCTAATGGTCATCACTATACCACAATGCATAAAAGGATATTATCTTGGTCTCAAGATATAGCGATAGTCATAGGATATATTCATTCTTTAAACGCCAGCATACCTTATAATCAGTCAGGTTGGCTTGGACAGGTGGCACCCTATTGCCATTAAACATGTCAAAAATTTTGACAACCTACAATGTTGCGGACTAATGATAGCCGCAAAGTTTGAAGGGTTTAACATTATGAAAAATTCATGAGAAACCTAGGCTTAGGAAAAAAAATACCGTCAGGCATTAGACTTAGGAAAAATTAAAGGGGGCCTTGACATGGTAATAAAAAGAAATGACTGCGTGGGTTTAGAGGGACTTAAGTGTTCCAAAAAGGTAACAATGAAACATAATAATTAGGGTTGTTTTGAGGGTTTCCACATGAAATCGGATTTATTTTTAAAAAAAATAAGACCTAGGGTAAGGGTTTATGCACTCGGTCATGGCAATTTCAAAGAATTTTTATAGACCCTAGACTAAGCAAAAACACTTGCAAGGAACCAAAATTTGGACAAAAGCGTAAAAAAATTAAGAATATACCCAACAATGGCTCTATCTAAGGATGCTTCAGTGCAAGATCGTAGCTAGAACTTATGAATCTCTGGGAGGCAAACCACAAAACCCTAACCTAAATAGGAAAAGAACACACAAAAGAAACAAACACTCCTATACATATATACATATCTACTATGCATGGAAAAAGAATTAACTTAACTAAAGAGAAATTTCAGGAATTGTCCATGCACTGGCAATTCTTGTTCTTCACCATCCAAATTTTGCAAAAAATAAAAATCCTTGCCATGAGTTTGATGAACAACAAAAGGTCCCATCCACAAAGACTCAAATTTCTTATGTTTCCCTTTATCCTCAGCCCTAGCATTCCATTGAAGAACCATGTCACAAGGCTAGAATTTTCTCACTGTTGCTCTCTTATCAAAGAGATATTTCATTTTTTGTTGCAACTTCACATTTTCTTTTTGTCCTTCCCTTTTGATCTAATCCAATTCAACCAGCTGAATTATTTTGTCTTGTAGAGGGTCACTGATTTCCGTACCTACTTCCTACATAAACTTGTATATGGGTAAGAAGTTATTCACTAGTAATCTTGATTTCACACCATATACCATCTCAAAAGGGGACTTCCCTATAGCTCTTTTCTCAATAATCCTATCAGCCCACAATGCCAATTTCAACTTTACATGCCAACTCCTTTTGTTCTTTTCGAAAGTTTTCTTCAAAATTTGTAGAATGCTCTTATTACTAGATTCTGCTTGGCCATTTGCTTATGGGTGGTAAGGAGATGAATAAGACAAGACAATACCCATTTCTAAACAAAAATTAGTAATTTCTTGAGATCTAAAACTCATGGCATTATCTACAACCAATTTGACAGGAACACCAAATCTAGTGATTAAGTTGTTCATTAATAACTCAATTACAACAACACTAGTTGCCCTTTTAGTTGGAATTGCTTCAATCCATTTAGTGAAATAGTTTGTAGCAACTAGAATATGACTATGTCCTCCACTAGACTTCTCAGTAAATTTCCCAATAAAATCCATACCCCACATTACAAAAGGAGCTTCTGCAACCACAAGATTCAACAATAAAGCACCTGAGAACTTCAATTTTTTGGAAAACCTTTGACATGGCTCACACTTTCTAACAAAATAATGAGTATCTTTGAATAATACAGGCCAATAATACCCTTCCCTCAAAATCTTATGAGCTTTTAACTAAGTAGAGTGATGCCCTCCACATAATCCAGAGTGCATTTCTTTCAATACTTTTTCTGACCGGTGTTTGTCAAAACAAAACAATAAAATTTCATCATTATCTTTCCAATACAAATCACCTTGGTTTAACACATACCTTTGGGCTTGCAATCTCAAACTTCTCATCTGATTATCATTTAACTCCTAGGGACACTTAGCATGTTTAATATAATAGACAATATCCTTGTACCATGGTTGTACTTCAATACTAGTGATTGTATCTTCATTAACAACAATACTATTTACCTGGACAAGGTCCATGTTTTCTTTAGTCATTAGTTTGGCAAGTCCCAAACCTCTCACCAATTTGGTAATGTGGAGATCAAGATCAAACTCTTGGATCCTATTAATCCACTTGCATCTTTTCCCTGTGACCTCACTTTGAACCAAAATATCTTTCACTGCTGCATGAGGTACATAAGCATTAACCTTGGCACAAACTAGATAGGGTCTAAAAGCTTTAACTACCTTCACCAATGCATATTCCTACTTTTCCATTAACTCATAATTCAATTCAGTAGACTACAATGACTTTCTGAAAAAGGCTATAGGATGTTCAAAACCTTCTTGGTCCTTTTGTAAAAGGACAACTGCAATAGTGTGAAAAGAAGCAAAAGAAAATAGAGAAAAGGGCTTTGAATAGTCAGGTGAAACTAGGACAGGGGCTTCTTGGATTGCTTGTTTGATTTTCTCAAAGGCTTCCTGAACCTCACTATCCAAAATAAACTTTGCATCTTTCTTTAGGAGTTTGACTATAGGTTTAACCATCTCTGCAAAATTAGAAATAAATCTCCTGACAAAATTAATCTCTCCTAAGAAAGATTGCACACCCTTCAAATTATTAGGTGAATGTACCTTCTTGATTGCCTCTACTCTTTTAGGGTCAATCTTGACTCCTTCCTTTGATACTAAATGTCCAAGCAACTTCCCTTCTGTCATAGAAAATTGACACTTTTTAGGATTTAAAGAGACATCAAACTCTAAAGCTTTAACCATGACCTTCTCCAAATGACTGCAGTGATCCTCAGCCCTTTTAGAATAAGTAGTGAGATCATCCTGATACACAACCATTAGAACATTAATCAATTCCTTGAATGCAATGTCCATCACCCTTTTAAAAGTTGCTCCAACATTGTGATGAAGGGTGCTCCCCTTAATACCACAAACGCATAACAGAAATAGAGAAACAACAACAATTTGCAAGAACAGAAAATTGGCTTCTTATTATCTCCACAAATGTGGAATTACAAACTTTTAGAATTACAATATGCAAAGCCACATGGGCATTCCCTTACAATATTCTGTAGGAAAAAACCTCGAACTATTACCCAGAACTATTCCCAACTGCCTAAGACAATAATACAGCCTTCCTTATATAGGCAATTTCCACCACCCGAGAAGGTTCCAGAAATTTAGCCCTAAGGGCCGACCAAACTTAGGATTATTTTATTTTTCAATTTATTACATCAAAGTCGGCTCAAAATAACTTTTGAAACCCGAACAGAAATTTTGAAGAAAAATTATTTTCCGCCATTTCAGGTGACCCGACTTCCAAAGATCATAAGTCATCACCAGTTGACCCGATTGACTATTATAACCCCATTTCGGAAATGCCACGAAGCGCTCTACAGGCTTGATTGGCGCAAGCGCCTGTCACCCAAATTTTTGACCTCATCCAGGGCCTCTAAAGCCTTCAAAACTGAGTTCAAAGTTTCTGTACCCTGCTGCCAATACCGAAAATCTTTAATATCTTCCAATATACACTTGATCTGGCAATGAAACTTTACTGGCAGACTTATATGACCAAAATGAACCTCCAAGAAAGAAATCAGATCATTATGAGCACATATGAAAATTACCAAAAAATAGTAACTTTCCATAAATAGCAGCTCTGCACAAAATAACCCTTATTGAATACAAAAATAGGAATATTTTTGGGTGATGCAAGATTGCTCTTACACCCAGGATGCTCCTGCATTAGACACCCGAGGTAATTTGAGAAGTGACCCTGTCACGACTCAGGTGTGTAGAGGAAAACCAAGATGGTTAACCTCCTTCTTTGTTAGCCATGATGAATCTTCAACAGGTCATCCTTTCCATTTGACCAGATATTCTTCATATGTCCTGTTCCTTGTGCTTCTGCCAACACGACTATCTAGTATATCTTCAATCTCCTTAGTGTCTGAACTAGTTGCTGGAATACTCCACTGTGCTGCTGTGATTTCATCTTCAACACCTCCTTCATGATACTCTGCCAGATCTGAAATGTTAAACACTGGTGAAATATTTAGCTCAGTAGGCAATTCTACCTATATGCATTTCCTGAATCATGTTTCTTCAGTATCCTACATGGTCCAATCTTCTTCATTTTCAGCTTGTTATATGTACCAACTGGAAACCGCTCCTTCCGCAAATGAACCATGACTTCATCACCAACCTGAAATTCCTTATACCTCCTTTTCTCATCTGCCTTAGCCTTATACTGTGCATTCATCTTGGTAATATGCTTCCTCACCTCCTCATGGATGTTCTTCAAGTGTTCTGCAAAATCCTCAGCTTCAGCACTACTTATTTCTCCTTTATCTATCTTTCTCAATTCAGATGCATTTCTTGGACTACTTCCATATACAATCTGAAATGGTGATTTACCAGTGCTCCTGTTGACAGAATTATTATATGCAAATTCTTCCTGTGGTAAAATCAAATCCCATCCTGTTGGCTTATCTCCAACCAAACATCTCAGCAAATTTCCCAAACTCCTATTCACGACCTCTGTCTGTCCATCAGTCTGTGGATGATGTGATGAACTAAACTTCAAATCTATCTTCAACTTCTTCCACAATGTACGTCAGAAATATTCAACAAACTTAGTGTCCCGATCTGAAACTATGGTCTTTGGCAAACCATGAAGTCTCACTACCTCTCTGAAAAACAATTCTGCTACATGAACAGCATCATTAGTCTTCTTGCAGGGAATAAAATGTGCCATCTTTGAAAATCTATCAACTACCACAAAAATTGAATCGTGTCCCCGCTGAGTCCTCGGTAAACCAAGAATAAAGTCCATGCTGATATCCTCCCAAGGCTTCTCCGGTATAGATAATGGCTGATACAACCCTGTATTCTGCTTCACTCCTTTCGCCATCTGACATACTCTGCAACTCTGTACAAACTTCTTCACATCTTTCTGCAACTGCGGCCAATAATAATTCTCACTAACCAAACCAACAGTTTTATCATGACCAAAATGTCTAGCCAATCCTCCACTATGCTTCTCCTTGATGAGATTCTCCCTCATAGAACTTCGTGGAATGCACAACTGACTCCCTCTGAATAGCATATCATCCTGGATGATGAAATCCAACCATTTCATCCTGTCTAGAGTAACAGGTTCTGTGCAAGCTTTCCAAGCTTCACCAAAATTAGGATTCTCTGGATACAAATTCTTGAGTTCCTTAAACCCAACCACTTCAATCTGCATTTCTGTCAGCAATAGTTGCCTTCTTCTAAGAGCATCTGTAACCCTATTAGACTTTCCACACCTGTGTTTCGAAATAAATGTATAACTCTGCAAAAACTCAACCCATTTCAAATGCCTCTGATTCAACTTTCCTTGACTATTCAAATATTGCAAAGCTTGATGATCAGTATACAAAACAAACTCCTTAGGAAGAAGATAATGTCTCCACTTCTTTAATGCCTGAACTATAGCATAAAATTCCTGATCATAAACAGAATACTTCCTCTTGGCATCATTTAACTTCTCACTGAAATAAGCAATAGGTTTACCTTCTTGGCTCATAACAGCTCCTATTGCAGTACCACTAGCATCACAATCTACTTGAAACACCTTATTAAAATCTAGAAGTGCTAAAACAGGTTGTTCTGTAACTTTTTGTTTCAACAATTGAAAACTCTTTTCTGCCCCATTAGTCCACTTAAACTCTTTTCTATCCCCTCTCATTGTTTTAGTCAAGGGTCCACAAATACTGCTAAAATTTTTGATAAACTTTCTGTAAAAGCTAGCTAGACCATGAAAAGATCTTACCTCAGTAGCACTCCTTGGAGTAGGCCATTCAAGGATAGCATGTACCTTCTCTGAGTCCATTTTTAGACCTTCTGCTGAAACTACAAATCCCAAATACACTAACTCTTTCTTCACAAAACTGCACTTCTTCAAATTAATCAACAATTTCTCTTCTCTCAACTTCTCAAACACCATATGAATATGCATCATATGTTCCTCCAATGTCTTGCTAAAAATCAAAATGTCATCTAGGTAAACAATGATAAACTTACCCAGAAATTCTTTCAGAACCTCGTTCATGAGCCGCATGAAAGTGCTCGGTGCATTGGTTAGCCCAAAAGGAATGACTAACCACTCATATAGTCCTTCCTTTGTCTTGAAGGCAGTCTTCCATTCATCTCCTTCTCTGATCCGAATCTGATGATATCCACTTTTCAGATCTATCTTTGAGAAATACACAGCTCCACTCAAACAGTCCATAATATCATCCATTCGTGGCAATGGAAACCTGTACTTGATTGTGATCTTATTTATTGCTCTGAAATCTATACACATCCTCCATTCTCCATTCTTCTTTGGTGCTAATACCACTGGTACAGCACAGGGACTCAGACTCTCTCGAATCAACCCCTTCTGTAACAACTCATGTACTTGTCTGTTCAACTCTTCACTTTCTGCTGGTGTCATTTTGTGTGCTGCCTTGTTTGGCAAACTGGCTCCTGGAATCAAATCCATCTGATGACTGATCTTCCTTACCGGTGGTAATCCATCAGGTACATTATCAGATACAATATCCTGAAACTCATTCAACAAATCTACAACCTCTACAGGTACATCCTCTACTTCTTTACCAACTTTTGGAATTAAAGCAAAACACACATGCTCATGCCTCATACCATCTAGGAATTTCCTTCCATCAACAAATGTTAATCTTGCATTACCACATACCTTTTCTTCAGTCTCCGTCAATGGCTTTAGCTTATGTCGCACTCCATCCTTTGTCAGGAAATAGGTATTCGCACGACCATCGTGTACAGCACATCTGTCAAACTACCACGGTCTACCTAATAACATATGACATGCATCCATAGAGATGATATCACATAGTACCTCATCTTGGTACCCGCCGATCTTGAACTTTACTAGGCACTGTTCACTGACCATGACCTTGTGGTCATCCTGCACCCAGGCAATCTGATATGGATGTGGGTGTTTCTATCTCTTGAGCTTCAGCTTTGTCACCATCTCTTCTGACATCAAATTATCAGTGCTTCCACTATCAATAATCACATCACAACATTTACCTTTGCACTTGCACCTGGTGCGAAACAGGCTCCTTCTTTGCTCAGGTTCATTCTCACCACTTAACAGTACTCTTCTGTTAATCAACATTTCTCCTCTTTCAGCATCTTCAGAATTTGATGATCTGGCATCTTCATCTACATGTGCAACTCTGGCCTGGCCTTCATTTCTCCTATCTATTCTTCCTTGGCGCTGAGGACATTCAAATGCCCTATGACCTTCTTCTCCACAGTGAAAACATGTTCCACGGAAGCCACCTCTTCCAGATCCTTGTCCTCTTCCTCTTCCTCTCTGATCTCTATTATTCTGATCCTGGAAGTGATTGAAATTATTTCCTCGCTGATTTTGACTGCTACTGGCCTCATCCTTCTTTTTCGGATCTTCATTTTGGCCACCATATGACCGTCCACCAGATCGTCCACCGCGACCTCTTCCGTTTTGTCTACTCTCGAACTTCTTGTTCAGCTTTTCCTCTACTTTTAGGGCAAATTGGTATGCCTCCTCAATACTGTTCATTCGAACCAGATTCAACTCCTCCTGAATACTTGGCCTTAACCCATCAAGGTATCGGGCAACTTTCTCCTTATCAGCTTCGGCATGGCCTGTTCTGATGAGGAGTCGATAGAACTCCTCTGTATACTCCTGAACAGATTTTCCTGCTTGCTTCAAACTTTGCATTTTCTTCAGTAGGTCAAGCTCATAATCAACAGGAATGAACTGTCGCTTCAATTTATCCACCATCCGATCTCATCTCATGATTTTATCTTTCCCTCTTCTATTTCGCTCCAATTGAATTTCTTGCCACTAGATCTTCGCATGACCTTTCAGTCTGGCCTTTGCAAATTTGACCCTATCAGGATCGTCAACATCTTCGTACTCAAAATATTCCTCACATTCATTGATCCAGTCAATCAATTCCTCTGGGTTAAGATTTCCAAAAAATGTAGGAACCTCAATCTTAGGTCTTTTTCCAATCTTGGAAATGGCCCGAAAAAGTCTTTCTTCCTCCTGGTTCACAATTTCAACTTCTCCTGCTTCATATTCTTCTTCGGCTTCATCCTCGCTTTTATCTCTGACATTAAGATTCATTCCTCTATGAATCTCTTCTTGTAATGTTCGCACTTGTCTCTGTAGCTCTCTAACCTCAGGTGTTACAACACCAGCTCTTCCGCCACGTTCCCTTCATGGAGGCATTTTTGCGATGCACGCTGAAACCCTAGCCACGATCCTGGTGCAAACTACCTCACAGTCGGTGATCTGTTTACACACTCAAGAACTCCTGCTCTGATACCACTTGATGAAGGGTGCTCCCCTTAATACCACAAAGGCATAACAGAAATAGAGAAACAACAACAATTTGCAAGAATAGAAAATTGGCTTCTTATTATCTCCACAAATGTGGAATTACAAACTTTCAGAATTACAATATGCAAAGCCACATGGGCATTCCCTTACAATATTCTGTAGGACAAAGCCTCGAACTATTACCCAGAACTATTCCCAACTGCCTAAGACAATAATACAGCCTTCCTTATATAGGCAATTTCCACCGCCCGAGAAGGTTCCAGAAATTTAGCCCTAAGGGCCGACCAAACTTAGGATTTATTTATTTTTCAATTTATTACATCAAAGTCGGCTAAAAATAACTTTTGAAACCCGAACAAAAATTTTGAAGAAAAATTATTTTCTGCCATTTCAGGTGACCCGACTTCCGAAGATCATAAGTCATCACCAGTTGACCCGATTGACTATTATAACCCCATTTCGGAAACGCCACGAAGCGCTCTACAGGCTTGACTGGCGCAAGCGCCTATCACCCAAATTTTTGACCTCATCCGGGGCCTCTAAAGCCTTCAAAACTGAGTTCAAAGTTTCTGTACCCTGCTGCTAATATCGAAAATCTTCAATATCCTCCAATATACACTTGATCTGGCAATGAAACTTTACTGGCAGACTTATATGACCAAAATGAACCTCCAAGAAAGAAATCAGATCATTCTGAGCACATACAAAAATTACCAAAAAATAGTAACTTTCCATAAATAGCAGCTCTGCACAAAATAACCCTTATTGAATACAAAAACAGGAATATTTTTGGGTGATGCAAGATTGCTCTTACACCCAGGATGCTCCTGCATCACATTGTTTAAACCAAAAGGCATGCGGACATATATATATGTTCCCCATGGGGTTGTGAATGTTGTCTTAAATTGTTTGGATTCTTTGACCAGCACTTGATTGTAACCTGAGAAACCATCTGTCATTGATAGGGGCTCACAACTAGTTACCTCGTGCAACATGGCCTCCATATTAGGCAATCCATAATTATCTTTTAATGAAGCCACATTCAGGTTCCTGAAGTCAAAACAAAGCCAAATATCACCATTCTTTTTTCTTACTGGCACAAGATTGGAAACCCATGTAGAATGCCTAATTGGTTCGATGATACCAGCATCTCTCAGCTTTGTCAATTCAACTTGCATCTTTGTAGCTGGTAGAGGATTAATAGGTCTTTTCTTCTATCTAAATGGCCTAGTCTCCTTTTTTAGAGGAATTTCATGTTGGAATAGATCAGCCCTATAAGCTTTAAGATCATCATAAGACCAAGCAAACACATGCTTATATTTCTTCAAAAGTCTTATCAGATTTCCTCTGACCTCTCTACTCAATTTCTTTCCAATGTACACCATTTGAGGGGAATTTTTAGATCCTAAGTTGATTTCCTCTAAGTCTTCCATTTTAGTGTTAGACTTTTGAGATAAATAACCATCATTTATTTTAAACATTCTCTCCAACTCAACTAATCCTTTTGGAATATGATTTGAAGGTAGTTGCACTATCTCATTTCCCATGATGTACTCTTTTCCTTCAATACATTGTTGTATCTCACTGAAGTCTATTTGCTGACCATCATACTAATCAAGGCCTTGAAGAAATCTAAGGATATCAAGGTCATCCTCAAAAACTTGCCAATTATATACATTATCAAGCACTGCAGGCCTAGTTTTAATTTCTAGCATAGAGACACCAGAGAGGGTAATATCATTGTCTTTAAGGGAAACATTAGCAAGAAAATCTGCCATGATAGTATTGGATCTCTCTATCCAAAGCAGATTCAAAGCTTTGAAAAACTCTAATCTATCCCAGACAGCATGTTTATATAACTTGAGTTTTTCATCTTTAGCAGCATATTGAGACCTTACTTGGGCTATAATCAACTGGGAATCACCATGAACCTTTAAATATTTGATACCATGCTTTATGGCTACATCTAATCCCAATATCAAAGCCTCATACTTGGTAGTATTGTTGGTACATTCAAAAGTCAACAAGAAAGAGTATTTAAATGTAGTACCTGATGGGGAAATTAACACCACACCAGCTTCTAACCCTTCCTTGGAGAATCCACCATCAAAGAAAATTTTCCAAAGGCCATTTTTCTGCAATATCAGCTCATCCACAATTGGATCTATATTTTTCATTTGAGGTACTATCTCTTCAATCACAAAATTACTCATATCAATATCTACAAAGAAATTTAAATCTTCCAGCACAACAACTTTACCTCAGTCCCAATGATTGGGATAGTAGCATACGAAAAATCTAACTAAATTTTTCCACCCATTGCTACAACCCATTTTCTTGATAGTAGCATCACATAATGAGGGTTTGTGTCAACAACAACTACATCCATTTTATATGTAGCCTCTGGGAATGCTGCAATTTTTACTTCAATTCCAATTAGAGTTCCTATAATAGGTACTGTCCTATTATCCATTCCATAGCACCTTCCTTTAGATGTATCAACACATAATCCTAACTTTGTCATTACATGAAAAGGCATTACAATTGTAGCAACAACTGAGTCAATCATACAATTCTTCAGGAAGAAATTATTTACAATCAATGTTACATAGAAAGGGTCAATAGAGGAAGGCTCTTGTATCACAATAGTTCCAACACACACATCAGAGATGTCATTAATTGAAATAGGCTTCTCCATGGTATTCCCCTCCTCTTGTAAAATAGGAATATTCCTTTTCTCACTTATAAGAGCCAAGGCTATTGCCTTGTGCTCCTCAATTTTCAACATCTCAAGCAAAGGGATGGAAACCTTCATTCAGGACAAGGCATGTCTCATATCAAAAGTAGGTGAATCAGTAGAAAAATTAGGGAAATCCTTCGACCTACCAATTTTCCTTTTAACCTTGTTAGTAATAACTTCCTCTCTTTTCTTATTTTCATTCACAAGCCCTTCTTCCTTATTATTTACAATATTAGGCTTTGGGGAATCCCTATCTTGAAGTTTACTCTTGACAAACACTGACCTAGGGACTCCTTGATCATTGTCCACCTTTCTATTCCTTAGATTGTATGAGGATTTTGCTTGACTTATTGCAGCCACAGTTAGGGTTCTGATCTCTTCTTCACTGGGCTTTCTCCACTATTTTTCATTTGATCCTAATTCTACCATACGAGTTTTGTAATTATCATTATCAGAATCATCATGATCAGAGTAAGTAAGTATTTGTTGCTCATATTCTGAGAAAATTTTCCTCTTATGATCAAAATTAGGACAAATCTCTTCATCATCTAAGGACAAAAGGTCCCCCATTAGTTCAATAGTGAACATGTTAATAGCAAGCTTTTCAGATCCTTCATAATCTCTTGCATAAGAATCATTAGCCTCTTCTCCCAAGGCTTGAGCCACAACACATTGGAATGGTGAGTGGGGCATGTTACAAGCCAGACACCAAGGGGATTTTCCACATTATGTGTTATGTTTTTCTTTAGAGGATCTAGTGTATCTCTTCCCTTTTGGGGTTCATTGTTATCAAGAACAGGCCTCCCATCCTTCCAATTTATCTTGTAGGGTATATCTCTTAAGTTAGGGGCTCTATCCTCCCTCTGATAGGGTGGTCTTGTATCTTGAAAATTTATACCACCTTTGTCAAACTTTGCTGGGAAGTCTTTGTTAATACCAGCTCCTTTATCCATTTTTTCATCATCTTTGGATGGCCTTGCAGGTTGTGGCCCGGTTTCCTTCCACAATCTACCCTCATCTCTTTTGTACATTTGACTAGATGCCTTTCAGTTGCTTTCAATGTTTATTGGAAACTTAAATGCATCCCTAAGGGTGTGAGGATTCTTATCTCTCAAAAGATAAGACATTTTACCATCCATAGAATTGAAATAAGTAGTTCGGCAAACTGCATCATCTAATCTCAAAACTTGGAACAATTTATACATAGCCTTTTGGAACCTCCTATTGAAATCTGAAATGCTCTCATTGTAATGATTTTTAATATTGTTAAACTCATTGAGCATGTAGCTAGAGTTCACATGTTCAGCATATTTCTCTTTAAAACATCTGACAAACTCATCCCAAGATTCAATACCATTCTCAAGAAAACCCCTATACCAATCCCGAGCATCCTCAACCAATGATTGAACAAAAATTTTCATTATAACATCCTCATGCTCAATCTCATAATCATTGAATTTATCTATGAAAAATTTTAGGTGCTCTTCACAGGTAATCACATTGTTTCAAGTGAATAATGGGATTTTCTTCCTGATCTCATTTGGGATAGCATTAGGTTGACCAGGAATACCATGAAAGAAAAGAGGCCTATATCTATCCAAATGAACTGGTCTCCTTTGCATATTTGGTTGGATTGGAGGGTTTGCTACAATATTTTGACAAGGTACAATCCCCATCGAACCAATAGCTGCAAGGGAAACTTGACTTGTATTTAGATTTGATCCAAGTATACTTTGTCCAAGATGAAGGGTTTGAGGATTTGGAAGTGAAGTATTTGGCTGATTAGGTGGGATTATTCCTGGAATAATAGGGACATAGTTACTAGCATATGTGTTCATATTAGCATGCAGGAATGCAATCTTCCTTTTCATTTCATCTACTGCAGCTTCAAATTCTAATCTCTCCAGCTGAAGAGCTAAATCTTCCTTAGCTTTTCTAGCCTTCTCCAAATCCAAGCTTGTTTGGGAAGGTACACTAGGAACAACAACAATTTTCTTAGGCTCATTAATATTCACGCTCACCACCTTTTGTTTTCCCTTATCAGGGATTTCTTTTGTGGCATTTTTAATATCCTCATTCCTTTGGATTTCAGAGGGGTGCAATTGCTTGAGAACATGGCATGTTCCTTCAAACTCATTTTGTTTAAGCTTGGTATGCTAAGCCTATTTCCTCAAATCTTCCATATCACCAAACAATTCTTTGTCTAAACCCTGAACATTTTGGCTTAGATCCCTAGCCTGGGCTTCATTTTTCCTAGTTTTGATGATAAGTTCTTTCCTCTCCATGAGAAATTCATAAATTTGTTGTTCCCTTACTTTCACTCTATTAGCAATCTCTACCAATTATTCATGCTCCTTCTTTCTTAAAGCAATCAACTCTTCTCTCAATTTTTTTGAGTCATATGAAGTAGTTTCGGTGGTAGAAGTTTCTCCTGGGTGTTCTAAGGTTTCTCTTGTAGGGAAATAACCTACTTTGGTGATCTCTTCTTCTTGGGTGAAGTGTACACTAGGCATGACATTCTTGACATGCTCAAGGTCATCAGAAGAAGATGAAGCTTCATGGGGATGTGGTGTAGGTAATCTATCCCTTGAAGGTCTTGGGAATTAATATTGATGTGAATTCTCCTAGACCATTGCTTCCTACCTAGTGTACAAAGCTCATCACCCATATTATTTTCAGTGTGATCCTTGTAATAAGACCTAGTGAACCTTGGCCAGCTCATAGTATGCACTTCAAGATATATCAAAATTTATAGATAGGAATGACTGGTAAACACAGGTTATTAGAGTCACCACCGACTAATAAGTGAGAATCAAATTATTTATACCAGTCTGCAAATATAGATTTCTATTCAATGATCCCCAGCAGAGTCACCAATTTTGTTAGTGCTCAAATCTGCAGATGGTTATAACTTCATAAACTCTTGTAGGCCCAATAAATGCATCTAACAAAATCGAAGCCCTAAGGTATTAAGGTTGTAAAACCTTCTTCACTTTGAGTATGAAAACTTAGGAAGGGTTTACCTATAGAAATTCACTATTTGAATGAGCTTTGAATTGAGAATTATCTCCTTCACTGCTATGTTGTCCCTTTCAAAATTAACTCAATAAGACATTATAACTCTTAGTATGGCCCAAATGATCTTGATACATAACACTATGATGGAAATTAGGAGAGCAACAACATGTAATAGTGGTTTAAGGACATTCATCCTTCTTATTTTTAAGAGTTAAACTCAAGGAAGGTTAACCTCATGTAGTGCTTCTGTAAAGCATTACAATATACATCGATGAGTTTATCATAGAATGATTCAAATAAACATCATGCAAATAAAGTAAAATGAATCAATTTTTTATATTCTTGGTGGTAACAAATGCAAATGGATCTAAAACCAGTGCCTTATCTACTTGGGCGATAGAGTCAAACCCTACTTCCATAGAAATCTATCAATAAAAATATACTAAAACCCAAATGACATGCCTTACATTCCATTCTTTTAACTCCTACAACTATTATCAAATTCATACATGGACTATTAGTTCACAGAGATCTCCCCTAAGATTTTACTCTTTTGTTGAAAGAAACTTAGGCTTAACCCCTATATTCACCTTGTGAATATAGCATTGAAAAAGCCTTACAATTTAAATGCATAAGGAAACTAAAGCATCCATACACAAAGATAACAAGTAGTAGTTAATAGAGTTCCAGTATCTTTGTATTAATAAGTAGATTGTGTCAATACAGTGTTCTCTTAACTTCAAAGAAAATAAGGTTCTATATTTAAGAACTTCTTTACAAAATAGATCAACCATTTAGAAAAGAGAAAAAACTTGCTACATATACCCACAGCCATCTTAGAATTCTCAAAGGATGCAACAAGCTTCAGATGGCTGGGAAAAGATCTTTCACTAAAGACAAAAGTACAAACTGAAAGATATTTGATTATGACAATAGGATGTAGTTCTCAACTACTCAACAATTTCATAGGTGGCACCTTTGTCTGAGGATATTTCAGAGTAGTTGCTAAACTTGTTGCATGAATGATGACCACCAATATAGGCTAACTTACATCATCCTCTATTTGAACATGCTCTCCCTCAAATTCTAGATCAGGTGCCATGTGCACTCTATTCTTCTTCCTCCTCTGTAGTCTAAGTAGCTGGCTTCTTCTTCTTTTTCTTTGTTAATTTGTCCCATGTTGCTACATCATCATCAGATAGCTAGTTGTAATTCTATAGCTCTTGTAGTGATTTGATCTGTTGCTCCCATGTGGAATTAGTTGTATTTTTGGCCTCTGCTACAAACCATATGCAATCATTCTCAATCTTGAATAGACTATCAAAGATATTATTGCATCTCTCCAAGTCTAAAGCCTTGTCATCCTTTAGGAAAGCATCCTGTTTAATCACCAACTGATCCATTGATAGCTTCCATTCCTCCAAACTAACCATTTTTCCATTATCATCATAAATTGGAGACAAATATTTATGATAATCTGTATTCTTGCAAGTCATCAAGCTTATCAAATAATGAACTTCTTCCTATTCACGTGATTGGATAGTCGATTACCTCTTCCACTAGCTCAAAAGTGTACTTTATTCCATGTAGCAATGGTCCCTACCCCTTTTATTATTTTCTCTGACTGGGCTTGTTTGAGAGAACTAGTTGTAGGATTTGACAAACATGCAAATCCACAGACCCCGAATACACCTGCATGCAAGAACCTGATACAAAGTAGAAGCACAAAAATGAAAAAGCAGAACTTAGATGTTTACTCAAAAGGTGAGAGCAAAATTATCAACTGAATTAAAAAAACAATTACAAAGTTCAACCTTAAAAAGGTGAATGAAACCCTAAAAGGGAAATACTAGGTTGCACATTATTAATTAAGAATTAATTAATAATGCACTTAAGAGACGCTTAAGCAACTAGAGTAAAAGGAAATAAAACTCTAACACCCCCCCTTAAGCTGAACGCAGGGAGAAAGCAGACCTAGCAAGACTAAGAAAGCAAGAAATGGGTCCCGGCAACAAGGCCTGATCAGGTACCCAGTACAAGGAAATCTCTGTAAACTGGAGACAAAGGAGAAAACCCAGTGGGAAAAACCCCTCTCCAAAAAGAGATATAAAAGCAAGCAAAGACAAAAGGCATGACTTCAAGAGACTCTCTCAAAGCCAGTAGTACAATGCGTGCTGCTAACCCCCCTGAGAGAGAGGGTCGATGCTCCAAAGCCCCCCAGAATGAAAGAACCCCTGGAGCAATGAGCAAACCACTGTGACTCCAATGCAGAGGAGTGAAGGTCAGTGGGTGATGAAGAGGTGACCTCGGAGGATGAGGTGTCACTGGAAGGCCGAGCTGATGCTCAAATGTGAAGACACGAGGATCCTGAAAGGGAATCCCCAATGCAAGTGGTATGACAGGTGTGCTGACACTGTCATGAGAGAGGAGATGAGTGTCCTCTGAAGAATCCTCAACAACTGCACCTGGTGGCTCGATGAATGGAGCTGGAGGATCAAGCAGTGCTGAAGAAGAATCTGGCTGAAGAGAAAAGTACTCCTCAGGATGTGGTGTAGCAGTCACAACACGGGTCTCAGGAACAACACAGAGGTTCAAGCTACCTGACTGCACCACATGATGCTCTCGTAAAAGAGGAGAGCTAAGCTCCGACAATGGAGATGGTGGACCAAAATGAGAAAAGATGTAGAGACGGGAGGAATAATCAACTGTCCCTGTAGCAATAATGCCTCCTGTCACACTATCCCTGATGAAGGCTGAATCGGCCATGAACTCAACTGTCTTCCCTGACCCACTGCGAGTAATCTGATAAATGGAGAGAAGGTTTGCAGAGAGAGATGGAACATACAATACATCATGGAATGTGCCATCCTGAATGCTGACTGAACCTGTCCCACAGACTGTCTGTACAGTGTTATTCCCCATGAGAATATGAGGAATAGGAGAAGTCTCAAAAGAAGAAAACAACTCCTGAGAAGATGCCATATGGTGAGAAGCACCAGAATCCAGTATCCAAGGGACCTGTAAAAGGGATGCAACAGATGCCCGTAATGCATGACCCTGTCCAAAATCCTATCCAGATGTCGAAGAAGATGCAGAAGACTGAAAAGCAGACCCCTGTGAGGTGGAAGAGGATGGAGAGAAAATAGTGCTCTTCTGAAGGAGAGCTTGCAAATCTGCTATCTGTTTCTCATAACCATCACATCTCTTCTGAAAACACTGTGACTCATCATGGTTCCTCTTCTGACAATAGGAACATGTGGGGATCTGAGTCTTCTGATTCTCCTTCTTAGAAGAAGATGGTGTGTCAGTAGAGTGCTGAGAGGAGGAGTCAGATATCTGCTTTAGCTTCGGCTTCTGTGTGTCCTGAGATGACTTGGCAAGCAATGCCTGTGACTGTGAACCTGCAAGTGAATCTATCTGAGTGATCTTGGACTGCTCACGAGTCAACCTGTCACAGAAATTCTCAAAAGAGGGAATAACATGTCTGGTACCCAAAGCATCCATGGTGGAGTAGAAAGTGGAAGAAAAGATCTGGTACTGTCCTCACAACTTTGAGAGTATCAAATAGATACACTCATCATCTGTCTTTGTTTTTCCACATCCCTGCAAAACTGAACGCAGAGACTTGAACTTCATCAAGAAGTCCTCAATGGTGGGAAAGCTGGTAGGAGTCAAAGTAGTCAACTCTGCATCAAGCTGAAGTGCCCTGAACTCATTAACTGTGCCAAACAAATCTGAAAATTTGCCCCAAATGGCCCTAGGAGTGGTCAAACCTTCCAAGTGAAAGAGGAGACTGTCGGAGATGTTCAGTGCAATCAAGCCCATGGCTTCATCCATCTTATTTCTGTGCTGAAGAATCTCAAAGGGACATTGCAGGACAGGTTGGTTCTCATCCAGACATGACCATAAGCCACGTGACATAAGAAGTCTGGTCATGTGTGCTTTCCAGGTATGATAATTATGTGGTGTCAACCGGGCCACAGAGGGATCCGACATTGAGAGAAGAAGAAGACAGAAGTAGAAGGGTCTTTTTTGAAGTAAATTACAAAAAGGAAAAATACCCCCCCACAATGTATAAATCAAACCCCTGTACAGCAAATAACTGAAAGCACAAAAAATGAGGAGAAAACCTGGACTCCAAATGCAGAGAAGGAGGAAAGGAGAAGCCTTGAATTTGATGCTAAAAAAGAGAACTCAAATGGCTGAATCAGCAAACCAAACCAGCATCATTGCGTCCATCTCGGAAAGACCTTTCCGGCGATATATCATATGTCGATTTTCGAGTCCGTATGAACCCTGTAGGAGCAAAAAAGTCCAAGTACCCCCAAATGTAAGCTCTCTAGAAAAAACTAGGGACGGCAAAAAATTTGATGGCCGTATGACCGTCACTGGGCCGTCGCTGACGTCAGCATGACGTCATCCTGAGAAATTTTAACGTTGCCGAAAAAATTAAAAAGCCACCGGAAAAAAATTCCGGCGCCGGAAACTCGCCGGCAAGTGACGTCAGCAGGTGACGTCACCTACTGCAGGCGGCCAGGCGGAGGATGGGCGGTGGCCGGGCTAGGCGGCGGTGCGGCGGCCGAGCGCTGGTGGCGCGGTGGCGGTCGGCGGGATGCCGGTGGCGCGGAGGCGGCCGGCTGGGCGCTAGTGGCTGGCCGGTGGCGCGGGGGCGGCCGGCTGGGCGCCGGTGGTGTGCCGGTTGCGCGGCGGTGGTGAGAGGGCGGCGCGGTGGTGGCACGTGAAAAAAGCCACGAAACCATTTTTTTTTTAAATTTTTTTCTCGAAAAACGTGTCCGTACGGCCCGGGGGGTTGAGAAAATTCACCCAGAAGCCCCGGAGGCCAAATAGAACAAATTTTGTATGAATTTTGGGTATCTCAGGCCTTCTAGACGCAACCGTGAGGTCAGTTTTTGTCCAAAGTGCCCCAAAAAATTGTAACCCCCCAGATCCAATATAAAAAATAGCAGAAAATGCCAGAAAAAAAGCTTGACCCACAGCTTCAGAAAACTTTGAACAAGCTGCAGCAGAATGGCTCTGATACCATGTAGGATTTGACAAACATGCAAATCCACAGACCCCGAATACAACTGCATGCAAGAACCTGATACAAAGTAGAAGCACAAAAATGAAAAAGCAGAACTCAGATGTTTACTCAAAAGGTGAGAGCAAAATTATCAACTGAATTAAAAAAACAATTACAAAGTTCAACCTTAAAAAGGTGAATGAAACCCTAAAAGGGAAATACTAGGTTGCACATTATTAATTAAGAATTAATTAATAATGCACCTAAGAGATGCTTAAGCAACTAGAGTAAAAGGAAATAAAACTCTAACACTAGTGACTGAAGATTTTCTCGTGATCACTTAATACACTGCTAACCCTAGCTCATATTCATAGAACTGGGGACCAAAGGACTTGCTGGTTATCACAATGTAACTCTTAACTCATCCTTGATTCAGTGATCTAGAGAACAAGGAAATAATGCCCGAGCAACTGACTGTAGTCATTATTCAGAGAACTAGCAACAACGGCTATCTCCCATTCTCTTAATGTCCCAATTAACTGCCAGCTTTCTTGGAGACTTAGTGACTGAAGACTTCTCTTATTCACTTAATGAAAGACTTAACTGCATGCTAATTGTGAGAAATAGTGAACAACTTTCTCTCTAAATTGTTAAATCACTCCTTAACTGTTGTTTATACACTGAGAATCTAAATCAATTGTTGATCTGAGTGAATAGGTGTCACCCTGTCACTAAAGTGCTAACCAAAATCTATCAAAAAAAACCACCTCAATATTTAATGAAAACCGTCGATGCACATTGATCGAATGATCATCACATTTTAATAAAACTCCAGCCCCACTTCTCATGTTTGAAAAACCTTCAACCAATCAGGAAAGGCTATGTCAGACAAGTCAACAACCGTAAAACCCCACCTCATCCTAAGTTTTGAGAACTGACAACATGACATCTCATCACTATTCGGGCCAATAAAAAATGACTGTGTCATCAAAAACCTATAGTAAAGGACCCACCGAATGATCCTCCTCTTTAGATAAGATCAACAATTGTCACCATACCACTGACCTTAATGAGTGTGCATCTCATCTCAACAGTATAACAACTGTGAGATCTCATCGTACTTTAATCCTCCAAAAAATATAGGCCCCACTACGACATGTCAACAATCCATCACAAATCATAAACTACCACATCATAACATAATTGACAAGTGGGACCTATGTCATTTGCATTCACAGTTCAAAAAATCTGACATCCACCACATCGTAGCTCCTAGCAACCAATGAGAGACGAACATATCAACATGACCTGGCACTGTTAGGACCCACCGCACACTTTATTCCTTAGCAATGATCTAATGGTCATCGCTATACCACGATGCATAAAAGGCTATCATCTTGGTCTCAAGATATAGTGATAGTCATAGGATATATTCGTTCTTTAAATGCCAGCATACCTTATAATCAATCGGGCCTATTTGGACAGGTGGCACCATGTCACCATTTTGCATGTCAGAAATTCTGACAACCTACAGTGTTGCGGACTAGTGATAGTCACAAATTTTGAAGGGTTTAACATTATGAAAAGTTCATGGGAAACTTAGGCTTAGGAAGAAAAATACCACTAGGTGTTAGACTTAGGAAAAATTAAAGGGGGCCCCGACATGGTAATAAAAGAAATGAGCACATGGGTTTAGAGGGACTTAAGTGTTCCAAAAAGGTAACAATGAAACATAAGAATCAGGGCTATTTTGAGGGTTTCCACATGAAATCAGATTTCTTTTTAGAAAAAACAAGACCTAGGGTAAGGGTTTTTGGACTCGGTCATGGAAATTTTGAAGAATTTTTACAGACCCTAGACCAAGCAAAAACACTTGCAATGAACCAAAATTTGGACAAAAGCCTTAGAAAATTAAGAATATACCCAACAAGTTCTTCTTCAACATCTGAGTCATAGGCTTAAGTAGTGCTACAACATTTGGAATGAACCTTCTTAAGAAGTTGATTCTTCCAAGAAAACTTTGTAGTCCCTTCTTGTGAGCTGGCAGGGGCAGCAATATGATGGCCTTTATCCTCTAAGGATCAATGGTTGTCCCTTGTTTAGAAACAATGTGCCCCTGTAATCTACCTTCATGGACAACAAAAATGCATTTTTTAGGATTCAATGAAACTCCAAACTCTTTGCACCTCTCAAAAATCTACTTCAGATGAACCAGGTGATCCTTAGTGTCTTTTGAAAAAATAGTTATATCATCCAGGTAGACTAGAATGAACTTGTTCATTAAGCCATAAAATGCCATCTCCATTGCTTTCAGAAATGTAGCACTAGCAGTAGATAGCCCAAAAGGCATCTTCCTATATGCCATGGTGCCCCATTTGGTGGTGAATGCTATTTTATATTGATCTTCCTCTTTAACCAGGACCTGGTTATAACCAAAAAAGCCATCTAACAAAGAAAATCTATCAGACATTGAGACATACTATAAAATTTGTTCCATGGATGGCAATGGGTGATGATCTTTGAGTGAGGCTCTGTTAAGGTCTTTGAAATCCACACATAACTATATTTCACCATTCTTCTTCCTAAGTGGTACTAGATGGGAAACCCAAGAGGTGTGTTTAATGGGAAATATGATATTGGCCTCAATCATCTTCCTCAAGTCTGCCTTCATCAAGACTTCTAACTTAGGAGTGATGGGTCTCTGTTTCTACCTTACTGGTTTGGCATGGGGTTCTAGCTCAATGGTGTGCTGGGCTAAGTGAGGATCAAATCCTTTTAGATCATAGTATGCCCATGCAAAAACATCACTAAGTTCTTGACATAATGAAATAAAGGCTTGCTTTTCTGGCTATGCGCATACCTTTCCAAGCTTAAGCAAACTTTCCTTAAGAATCTCCATAGGCTGGTAGTGCTCTTCTTTGAATGTCATACTAGCTTTGTATCGTTTGAGATCATCATCAGAGTTGAATATGGACTCAAGCATGACCAATCCCTTAGGTAGCTTATTACTTTTCAACTGTAGCATCTGGTCACTATACTGGTGAACATGCTTGTTCTGGTTAACTTTAGAGAATTCAGCCTCTTCTATCAAAAAGTTATAAATCTGCTCATCATTTTCAAAAACTTGCTAGCTCACCTAATTGTCTAGTATGGATGGTCTTACCAAAACCTTTACATGCTGCAAGTCAGGACTTGTAATTTCTTTTGGGATATCATATTCTACTCCCATGGTAGCCAGCTTGTCTGCCTGTTTGTTCTAATTTCTTGGGACATCAACCAAATTAAAAGCACAAAAGCCTTCTATTAAATCCAAAACCCTATGCTTATACATCTTAAGAGTGTCATTCTTTGTGAGATTAGTGCCATGAATTTGATTGACCCCTAATTCACTATCACCCATAAATTTTAGGCATTTGATTCCTTTTTGTCTAGCCCATTCTAAACCATGAATCAAAGCCTCATACTCTATTGTATTATTAGTACAGCTAAAATAAAAATGAACTACAGAGTAATACCTTTGCCCTACTAGAGAAATTAGAATAGCTCCTCCTCCTGAACCAACTCTACTTCTGGCACCATCAAAAAACAACTGCCACAAATCATCATTCTGATTTTCAGAAAGCTTATCTTCCTTCTTCATCAAATCTAGAATCACAACACCTTCTTCATGAATGATATACATTCCAATGCCAAAAATATCCATATTTCTAAAAGGGTTATCGTCCTCCAAGTCTCTTTCATCCCACTCATCTAGGTATTAGGAATCTTTCCAATAGGGGTTTTAGGTTTAGAATCACTTGGGTCTTGTTCATGATACATCAAATTGGCATCTATAGGGCTTGGGGTATATGGTTTAGCATGGATTTTTGCAAAATCTTCAGACTTGATTCTAACTCTAGTCCTGTATTTGGTTATGAAGTATAGATGAGACCAATCAGCTGAGAGATATCCCCCCAACCTAGTAGTGAACTCTCTTCTTAGACAAATAACAAAATGAGGAGGCAAATCTATGACATAGACATCTTGGGGAATGGAGAAATTAGGACATTCATGAAAAGTGAGGATTAGGTCCTTAATGACTCCCAAGGTACTAATTGATGACCCATCCAACTAAAAAACTGACCTATCTATTGGCTCATAAGACAATCCTAGGAGATCTGCTAACTATTTAGAAATCGCAAAACTACTAGCTCCTGAGTCTATCATACAATTATGAACCAAGAAGTCTCCAACAATAAGAGTTACATAGAAAGGAGGAGGTTTAACCTATGCGGAAAAAATGGGTTGCAAGCTAGCTTCTTCAGTTTGCTGCTCCTTTTGAGGTGTTTTAGCCACTAGGACTCTGGGTTGTTCTGAAATAGCTTCTTGATTTGATGAAATCTTAGCCAACTCATTAAGTATTAGCTCCTTTTGACCAGGAATCACCAAGGTGTCCATTAAAGGCACATTGATAGAGGTCTTCTTCATTTTCTCCATAATATTAAAAGATCCCAAATTTATTTTAGACTGTCCTTTTGGTGTAGAAACCTCCATTTGTGTAGACACCAACTGTGTAGCTGCCTTAACTAGTTCTTTGGCCTCTGTAGATTGGTTTAGGACTAGAGCTTGAATTGCCTTAGGTTGTGGATTCACAACAGGAGCTTGCTAACTCATAGAGGCCACTTGTTCAACCTCCAAAGTCTTCTTCTTAGACCTTGTTCAACCCACAAAAGTCTTCTTCCTAAAAATTCACCAGTGCCACCTCAGGAGTCTGCAACTCATTTGAAGTAACAACTAGACCTTGCTAGATTTCTGGCTCTTGAACCATCTCCTACGACATCATCACATTGTTCTACACCATGAGGGCCCAAGCATAGCCATTAGGACACATTCCTTAGATGTGTTGTTGATTTCATGGGCAGCCCCATTGGTATTCTTGCACCATATTATTCTGAGCTACAGGAACCAGCTCTCTAGAAGCACTAGGAGTGTTAGGATTATAAGGCTGGATGGCTTTTTTATTATAATTTCTTACTTGGCCTTGCTAGCCTTGTTGGTATTAAGGCTTGTTTTGCTAGTAATGATTTTGATAGGGCTGCTGATAAAGTTGTTGGTAAGATTGGGACTCCTACTTCTTTAGACTAACCAGCTCATTAGTAACTATTTTCAAAGCCTTTTTGATCTCATTTAGCTCTTGGGATTGATTCACAACTGGGCTAGCAACTTATTGAGGAGGAGTTGGGAGAGGTGGAATAGATGCCAAGGCTGTAATTGATTTAGGAATAGGATGAAGCTCTAGAAAAATAGGCATTCAGGGCCTTGGGGCTATCTTTCCAGCTTAGATTAGGCTATTTTCAGCTCTTATGGCAAGATCATATGTTGCTAGTAAATTAGTCCTTCCCATGGATTGGATCATAATAGAGATATCACTGTTAAGGGCTCTTAGATAGTATAGAAAAGAATGATGGCTTCAAGGTCTAACCATGGCTGGTATTCTATTCCATGTCCTCTGAAATCTAAAATTGAAATCCATCATGTATTCTTAGGGTGCCCTTTTAATAGTAGTCAAATGCTCAACTAATGAGAGATGGTCTAATTTATCCTCAAATTGATTGGTCAAGGCTTGACCCAACCCATCCCAATCAGCTATAGAACCGACTGCTAAGCCTCTAAACCATTACAATGCTTTACCCTTGAGGGAAGTTGCCAACAACCTCACAGCCACATTATCCTGGGTTATATTATGAAGGGCACAGAGGGATGCTAGATCTCTTATATAATCAATAGTTGAGGTCTGATCCTCTCTTGTAAAAATAGGCAAAATTTTAAGAGCTAATATAGGTATGTCATTATGCTGCTGCAAATTCAAGGGGTTGCCCTATTTAAAAGCCACAAAAGGATGTTGTCTAGCCATTGGAGGATTAGCGGGAACTTGAATTGTTGGTGCTTCTTTCACTTGCTGAATTTGGAGAGTGTTTGTAGGATTAGGAGTAGGATTAGGAGATTTTGATGCACTAGCTTGGGCTGCTTTAGACTTCTTTTTGACAGGTGGTAGCTCTGTATACACAAAAGGGTTCTTACTTTGTCTGGTTGGGATCCCACTCATAAACTTATATACTGATCTGCATAAAACACCATTAGAGTCACTAGGTATGATTTCAAAACATTGTCACTACTCATACCACATAATAACTTGCATAAATCTTCTTAGAAATCTGATTCGCTGAGTCTAGATTCCCACCAGGCGTGCCAAAAACTATTGTCACTAAGGATTGCACCCAATTTGCTAAGTCTTGAATCCAAGAATCCTATGAAACATGGGACTATTCTTAGGTTGTGGGTAACCTATCCAAGAATAGACCTCCGGATTAAGGACTGGCTTCCCTCTGAACCACCTGAAACTTATCTAAACTTGAAGGGAAAAGGGAGAGAAAATACATGAAAACAAACAACTACAAATGAACTAGAACAAAGGTGAACCACCAATTTTAAAGAAAGATCCACAACTAAAAATATGTTTACTCCAACAGAAAAATAAACTTAACTCACAACTCAATCCCACTCTCTTAAACCCTTAGCAAAAAAGGTACTTGAAATGCAGAAAAGGAAGAAGTCTTCACAATTCTAATATCCTTGATTGTACACAAATCACACTACTAAATTAAGATGAATTCCTAAACACCAACTTGGATTCAACATGTGGATTAGGATATGAGAACATCACAATAATCCTGCATATGAATTCAAAAAGCAAACCCAGAATTATAGGGGAACAAGAAGGATCAATTTTATTGCTGAAAAGAAACAAGTACAATTGTGTCTCTTAGAGCTACAACACTCATATCAAAGAGAAAGAATGTAGAGCTTACCTCAATCACCAAAAGTGAGAGGTATAAAAGCTAAAACTAGGAGTCTACATTCAAACTCCACTACCTCCTAAGAATGGAAAAAGGTTAAAAATGGACCCATGAGGCTGCATCATAGTTTGAATGCCAGATTCCCAAATTCCTAGGGACCGAGGAAAGTGGCACCATCCTACCCACTAAGTCATGCATTGAACATATTTTGATGATAGTGTATAAAAACACCATCACCAAAATTTACATTAATAGGACATGCAATGACTCACCATTAATAAACTACCCCACTATGACACAAAATGGGTCTAATATGTTTTAAAAATGGTCTCAACCCATAAAATGGGGAAACACATTTTTACAATAATCATATTTCCAAAGACCCACCTATGCCTAAACAAAAAAATATGGACCATCATATATATTTAAAATATTTTCAACCCAAAAGAATGGGGAAAACATTTAAAATATCACATTACATAAAACATCCATTAAATAAAAGGGGGTCCTAGAGTAAAACAATTAATAGCCTCAACTCAAAAAATGAGGAGAAAATATCAATTGATCATTTGAAACAAAAACCCCCCTCTACTGCTGGCATTGTATACTTTCCTTTCTGGCACCTGGCATCTCTTTATCTTCACTGGCAGTCTCTAAGCTTGGATTTGGAAACATCAACTTTTTGGATTCGTGGCACCATGCTATTAGGTAGGCATTTGGGTTTCTTGGCATTCTATTCCTATTACTTTTGAAGGCAAAGCATGTGCATTCCACATATCAATGGAAATGTATTCACTATTATCTTTTCCTCTGAAAAATTAGTGCATCATGTTCTATGTTTTGATTAATGCTTGTTGTATCTCTGCATCATGCATTGAAGAAAAGAGGGCACTATTGTGTATTTGATTTATCATGCTTGGCTCTTTGTAAAATCTAGGGCATTATTGTTCTTGCTTTATTCCTTGTTGTTGATTCTTCATTTGTTTGCTGGTGCCATTCCACTATCATGGTGTTTACTTTTATGGGCACTGTGATTCTATTGAACCCACACCATGTGCTAGCCTACGGGTTACACTAGGGCATCAACTATTTCATTTCTTTCTTTCTTTAGCATTGTATACACTTTTATTATATATCGCTTCACAGGTAGGATCGTGCATTATGGGCTAGGGCACCACCTCACTATTTGGGGAGACATGACATGGGATCATGGAATGCCCCTTTCAAATTTGTTGATGATCCCTATTTAATATATACTGGCCCATAAACATTTAGGTCATTGAATTTTTCTCTATTTTTAAGTTTAAATACACTGAGCTTGGGCATGTGTACGTATAATGCATTGCTCTATTATTTTATTATTTCATGCTCGGTGAGGGCACAACTTTGTATTTTTTATTGAGGTGCCATGAGCTTCTCTTAATGGAAATAGAGCATCTTACACTTCTCTGCATTTGTTATGGCATGGTTTCTATGATAGAATTTTGATTTGTAGAGCATGCTTGGTGACTTGTAGCCTGAGATCTAGGGCACTATGTGTATGTGCTATCACGATTGATGCTTGCTTTTGTTTATACAACACCATACTTATTGATGCTCAATCCAATGGAATGTACCTATTTCTCATTTGAATTTGGATCAGGTATCATGTTTAATGCTTGCTACTATATAGCCTATGAGCCAAGAACTTACTCGCTATGATGTTTTGAATGGCATCATATGATTGTTGTTTGAATTCATAGCATCATTTGGTCGAGCTTGATCATGCTACATTTGATATTTCCTATTGATGCTTTCTTTGCATAGCCCATATGCTATTGGGCCTATCATTGTATGTCATTGAGTCCTACTGCTTGATCCTTTAGAGGATCCTCAAGCTTGGCATGGCACTGTTGATGCTCGACAACTGAGGACTACATGTTTGTTTGTCTTGATCTCAGTCTCCATGCATGACATGTTGTTTGCTAGTATCATATTTTTTCTTACTGTTATATTGTACTCTGCTGCTTGACATCATGCCCTATGGTCGAGACCACTCTTGGTACTTGCTTTGGTGCCATGAGCATGAAATCAGGCTTACTATAATGTATCTTGACTTCTATGGATATCAAGGGTAGGATATAAATAATAGCACATTGCTCTCTACTTAATGTTTGTCTTCTTGTAAAAGTTTAGGTCTGTGAACAATGGTGTCAATGCATGTTTACTTTTATCTCCTTTTTATTGATTCCTGCAAGCACCATATCCTCATTGTACTATTTCATTGTTTAATTGATACCATGCTTACTAACTACTACCATAGGGCACAAAGTGTTGGGTCATTTCTTTGGATCTGATTGTTATTCATTACCCTTGTTGTTATTATAACTTGACATCATGCTCTGTGAGTTTCTTGGCTTACACAATGTACCAGGGTGTCTTGTAAAATGACAGCATCTTGACCTATCACAACTGTCCCATTGCTCCATTCTTTGAGGCCCATGCATTATCCACTTATTATTTTATATGATGATATGCCATACTGTCACTGATTTTCCAATTGTAGCCCCTTTACTATCTGATTCATGGTGTAGATTCTAAACATGTTGATGCCAAAAATATGTGGATTTTTACCCCCTCTCACTTCTTTGTTTTGATGATGAATTGATGTACTGATCATTGTTCCATAAATATGCATCATTTATTTTCTTTTGATATGTTGATGATGTATGCCTCCTAAAGGTGCTAGTGCCCTGTTTTGAATATATTTCATGCCATGCTAAAGATGATATTATACAGATTTGAGTATCTATTTCTCTATTTTGACAGTGGTGTGTTGTGCTTAATAAGATTTACTTGATATTCTTAGAAAATGCTATGTTCACCATTTGTACCCCTATGGGCCTTTTAATATAATGTTCTGTAATCAATATGCCATTTGTACGTTCTTTTTCTTCATGACTGTTGCATCATCTAGGTGTCCCTCCTTCATATGATGTGTGCTCTTGGCCCTTGATGCGATCACTTGATAGGAAACCTGGATTTTTCCTATCATGATCTGCATCAAGGGCCTAGGTCATTTGTTGAACTTATTGTTGGATCAACTCCCCTATATCTGCACATGAAACAAACATGTCAGTGAAAACATGGTGCCTCTTTTTGTTCTTTGGAGCCTTATGCACATGCCCTGAGCACAACCTTTTTTAGAGGTGCACGGCTGAGTGTATATATGCATTATGTAGATATTGTGATACCAGCCATTGCATAGATCCACTGGATCTAACCCATATCCCTTCTTCACTTCTTGCAGGTTCTGGATCTTAGGAGCTCTCTGGATAGGACCGGATCTGGACACCACTACCAACCAATGTTTGGTACCCTAGTATTTAATCATTTTCTTTATGTATATGTATACTCATTCATTCAATTCTAGTAATGGCTATGCTCATGGGCTATGTGAGCTTAGATAGATGTTTCTCCTTTCAGTTCTTTCCCTTTTGTATAGTATACACACATGCATGTGTAGCTTTAGATGGAGTTCATTTCCTTTTACTTTCATGTACTTGCTATGAAATTAACACAAACTTAAAGAAGATCGCCTAATAACACAAACTAGGGTACTGTAGCCTCATCTAGTAAATAGGTCTCCAATCTAAGAATGTGTAAAAATATGGCAACATTTACCTTCTTACATTATTTATCATAGCATAGTTTCTTTCATTTTAATTCTAGAATACTAGTTGCTTTTCATCCATTATAGCTTAGTTCTTCCATTTTATAGTTTTTAGTCTTGCATTACATAATAGATTGTTAGAAAGTAAAGTCCACCAAGATAACTGAGAGTGGGGGGTGGGTGGGGGGGGTGAATTAGTTATTAGATAATTATAACTTTTCTCAACTTCAACAACATTTAACCATGTAAGCAATATAATTACCAATCATAGAAAGATATTCATACACGATGACACAATAACACAAGATATGTTGACTAGGGAACCTCTTGATCAAAGAGTAAACCCCAGTGGGAATGATGCCCATAAAAGATGCACTAATATGAATATTCCTTGTGAAAGGATGGACTCTGTTAGGAGTCTTATGAAATACATTCAGTACATATAAATCCCTGTTAGGAGTTATGGAAGACAAAAGGACCCACTGCCCAAACAGCTTTAGGGTAAGATCATTGAACTCACTATCCAAATATTCTTTGCATTATTCAACAAAATAATATGTTACCTCTTCTTTGACTATACTAAACTGCTCTCACTGTTACATCAAATCTCAATCTCAAATCTCTGTACTTCACATGTCTTCCTTCACAATTTTGCTCTCATACTTATCTCTTTTCTTCACTTCATGCATACCACATCACATCTCAAAATTACAACTGTTGGAAATATTCAAGACTAGCCAAGTTACTGAGAGGGGAGGGGTGAATCAGTAACTTCAAAATTTTTTTAAAATTGCAGATCTTAACCATATTCCAAATAACATTTAGATCAATAAGCTAACGGCATGCATGAGTAATAGAAAGAATAAAACATTCATAACACTTTGAACACAGAGATTCGGTGACCCAGAAACCTTCCAAATAGAAAGTAAAACTGGGGTGGGGATGATACCCACAAAACTTCAATACTGCAGTATAAAGTTGGCCGGTTAAGGCTTACAATGATCACTTCTGATGATCTGCCCTATTAGGAGCAAATAGGACTACTAGGTCCACCTTGTTAGAGGATTTACAAACATATAATGAAGTATGCACTCGGTTAAGAGATTTTACAAAAGACTGTTAAGTCTACCCTGTTAAAGGATTTTAAGTTGATTCACCAATTAGGATGAAACAATAGATCTCTTACTTGCAACTATACTTGTTGATTGAGATTCTTTGATGTACTGATCACCTTCTGTGATAGATATGTCTCTGCTACTCCTTATACTATTGTAGCCCTTTGTAATTCACCTATCTCTACCTTTCTTCTCTTTTTCACACTTCTCGCTTATTCACACCTTGGATATGATACAAAACATTGCTTATATATCAATCCAAAACAATTACAAAATAATTACAAAGTCATCTCTTAAACAAGCTAACATAAATATTACTGAGTTGGCCCAAATATAGTTACAACATTCCTACAAACTAACTCAGTGACTTTCTGATACTTTGCATCCACTGTAATACTTGGCATCATCATGCTCTCGGTAGGAGTGGAGACTCGGTCCATACTAACCACTCGGTCATAGTTTCAAACTCGGTATACACTAGAGACTCGGTAGATATAGTGTCACTTGATAGAAATTGAATTCCCTGTTTACCATGCTAGCACATGGTAAACACTTCTCATCTCATCACTCAATAATGATAACTCGGTAAGCACTGCGAAGCTCGGTCTGCTCGGTAAGCACTGTTCTGCTTGGATTGCTCGGTAAACATTATTCTGCTTGGTGAGCTTGGTAAGCACACAAAGTCTGAATAAGTGTTGTTACTAATGAAAAATATACTTAATGCCAACATACAACAAGGAAAAAAATTCCTTCTTATACCACACTCGAATATTTACAAATGAGTCGGCACACAATTACAAAATAAAAGTTACCACATGCTACATCAAAATTACACAAAACTGTCAGCTTCTAGATACAATAACTCTTCACTCATGTGACCTTGAAGTTTTTTCTATGAACTACATCACTAAAAATGTGTCTCAAACTTCCGTTTAACTGCGCAAAACCATATTCCATCTTGATTAGGAGATATCATCTGATTTCCAAAAACTGCTACTCAGGAACACTACCTGAATACTGCTTCCACCAAAATGCTCATAACTTTCATGAATAAAATAATTAATGTTTGTTCTCTTAACCATAGACATATAATATATCAAAGAGTATAACCTCAACATCACATATCTCCAATTGCAATAACCCATGTGCACTAATCAAAACTCCATCTGCTTCTCTGCAAGTCCCTAGAAGATCATTGTGTTGACATCAATGACAATCATAGTCATGAATGCAACAACAACTGCTATAGAATGACTGTCAAGCATTCAACATTGATTCCTAACAATTTCTCCCATTGGCATTGATGGCAACATAGATGAAAAACATCCAATGTTCCAAAAATCCAATACTGCAACACTGCTTCTGCAAATCCTCTTCATCAATCAAATCTTGATTTGTTATCTTGTTCAGTTCTCTCATAAAGTTTTACTCATATTCTTTTTCATGCATACTTCTCCCCCATTGACATCAATGACAAAAAATTCATCACTATGTCAACAACAACTCAATGTCAAAAGACACTATTCAGAAAATACTTTCATAAGAGTCCTCATGACTCAGCTCAAATACACATACTCCCCCATAGAGGAAGTACCAACATCCAATCCAAAAGAAAGATAAGGCTCATATACCACTAGATGGATGCAACCAACTGCATCATTACTCAAAAGTAGGCTAGGGCATAACCCCAAGCATACCTCTCAAATACTCAAATGTATCCTTAGGCAAAGGCTTAGTAAATATGTCTACTATCTATTCCTTTGTGCTTATGTACTCCAGTCTGACTTCTTTCTCAACAACTTTCTCTCTTACAACATGATATTTGATCTCTATATGCTTTGTCTTAGAATGTAATACAGGATTCTTAGACATACTAACTGTGTTGGTGTTGTCATAATGTATGACAACCAACTCAACAAACTTAATTCCAATATCCTTCAGCATTTGCTTCATCCAAATTATTTGGTTACAATTGTTTGCTGCTGCTACATACTCTACTTCTATTGTACTCTATGAAATACAATTCTACTTCTTTCTTAGCCAAGAAACTAATCTTCCTCCAAGAAAAAATGCTCCACCACTAGTGCTTTTCTTTTCATCAACACTACCTCCCCAATCAGCATCTGTATATGCACATAGGGTAAAATCATCAGATTTTTCATACCACAATCCATAGTCCATTGTGCCTCTTAAATATCTCAGTATCCTCTTTACTACTACATAATGCAACTCTCTAGGTTCAGCTTGAAATCTTGCTACCATTCCAACTAAATGTTGTATATCCAGTCTAGTGTGTGTTAAGTACTGCAATCCTCCAATCATGGATCTATATTTCTTCTACTCAACTGCCAATGTTTCATCTTTGCTAGATAGTTTGTGTCCTATAACCATAGGTGTTCCAACTAGTTTATAGTTCTCCATTCCAAATCTTTTCAGTAAATCATTCAAGTACTTTGTCTGACATAAAAAGATACCATCATTATTCTATGTTATCTATAATCCCAAAAAGTATTTCATCTCACCAATCATACTCATTTCAAATCCAGTATTCATTTCATCAACAAATTTGTCACTAGCTTCATCTTCTCCTCCAAAGATAATGTCATCAACAAAAATAACTATAACCAACAAACCATTTTCAATTTCTTTTGTGTATAGATTGCTATTAGTTGTTCCTTTATTAAATCTCAATTTCAATAAATACTTATCTAGTCTAGCATACCAAGTTCTAGGTGCTTGCTTTAGTCCATATAATGCTTTCTTCAGTTTACATACCATATCTCCTTCTTGAGTCAAAGGAAAACCTTCAGGCTACTCAATGTAGACTTCTTCTTCCAATTCACCATTCATAAATGTGGACTTCACATCCATTTGATACACTTTAAATTTCTTAAAAGATGCATAAGCCAAAAATATTCTTACTGCTTCAAGTCTTGCTACTGGTGCAAAAGTTTCTTCATAGTCAATTCCTTCTTGCTTTTAGTATCCCTTACATACCAATCTTGCTTTGTTTCTTACCACTTCTCCTTGTTCATTCATCTTGTTTCTAAATACCCATTTAGTTCCATTCACATTCTTATCTTTAGGTCTAGGGACCAATTCCCATGTCTTGTTCTTTTCAATTTGATCTAGTTCTTCTTTCATAGTATTAATCTAATGTTCATCTTCACAAGCTTCACTAGTAGATTTATTTCAATTTGAGAAATAAAACATAAATGTACCTTATTACAAGTCAGAACTCCTCTGTCCAAACTTCCAATAACATGTTCAACAGGATGATGTCTTGATAGATACTTGTTTAGTGTCATAGTCACATATCTTGTTTCAACTATAGATTCTTCTCTAGATTCCTCTCTAGTTTCTTCTCCAGGACTCTCATTCAATAATTCACTATCAGTCTCATAGAATAATTCAGTAGATTTAGTGTTAGGCTGAGGATGAGCTTCTTCATCAGATTCATAATCAAGCTTTCTTTCCTAAATTTTGAACTTCTCATCAACTTTAACATTTGCACTCTCAACAATAGTTTTAGTTCTCTTATTGTAACATCTATATGCTTTTCTTTTCAAAGAATATCCAAGAAAAATTCCTTCATCACTTCTAGGATCAAACTTTCCAATATCATCATCTCTCTTTATATAACATTTGCTTCCAAAAATTCTAAAATACTTAACTAAGGGTGCATGTCCAAACCATAATTCATAAGGTGTCTTGTCTATGTCTGCTCTGATTTGTACTCTGTTCATTGTATATACTATTGTATTCACTACTTCTCCTAAGAATGTCTTTGCCAAATCATTGTCAAATAACATAGCTCTTGTTGCTTCAGTCACTAACCTATTTCTTCTTTCTACAATACCATTTTGTTCAGGTGTTCTAGGGGCTGAAAATTGTCTCTTAATACAATTCACTTCACAAAAAGTGTTAAACTCTCTAGAATTAAATTCACCACCTATATTAGATCTCAAACATTTAATCTTCATTCCAGATTCATTCTCAACTTTAGTCTTAATGATCTTAAACTTATCAAATGCTTCAAATTTTTCTTTTAGAAATGCAATCCACATCATTCTTGTAAAATCATCAACAAGAATCATAAAATACCTTTCTCCATAGAATCCTCTAGTCCTAGTAGGACCACTCAAGTCTATATGAACAATCTCCAACTTCTCTTTCGATGTGAACTTCTTACTAGGAAATGAACTTCTCTTCTACTTCATAATTTTAGGAAAATCCCTTACTGCAAGTGTAGTACTTACTTTCACAACTTTATCAAAGTTTATATGACAAAACCTTCTATGCCATAACCAACTATCATCAATCTTAGTAATCAAACATGTCATCTCAGTAGGATTCAACTGAAATACATTACCTCTAGTTCTAGATCCAATTCCAATAAGATTTCCATGGTTATCCTTTATCACACAAGTTTTCTCAGTAAACCAAACTTGATATCCCTTATCAACTAATTGTCCAACACTCAAAAGATTATGTCTCAATCCATCAACAAAGTAAACATTATCAATATTAGTTTTTCCATCAAGAGTAATAGATCCTATACCTTTAATCAAACAAGGTGTATTGTTACCAACTCTAACAACTCCTCCATCATAATTGTTAAACTTTATGAACTTTTTCATAACTCCAGTCATATGATGTGAACAACCACTATCTATAATCCAATCAGCTTTCTTTTCAACTTGGGAAACTAAGGATTTTTATTCCTTAACATCATATTCAGGATTCTCTTCTTTAATTGCTATAAATCCTATTTCATCATTATTCTCAGTATCAATTTCACTCAAAGTTCTTTCAATAATAGCTTCAAGATCTTCATCATTAGCATAATAATATTCCTTAGATCTTCTAGGCTTGAAATTATTTTTGTACTTCTTAACTCTCTTAGGACATTTAGATGCAAAATGACCATATTCTTGACAAGTCCAACATTTAAAAATTTTCTTACCATCTGGTTCTCTTTTCACAAGAAAGGAAATACCTTCTTCAATCTTCTTGTCTTCTTCATTTCTAGATCTTCTACTGGCATAATCTCCACTCACACTAGTACTTCTTGACAAAGTAGGACAAACACTAAGAGCACTGAATGCTATCTCCATTCTAGGTAAGTCTCCTGATACCCTTAGGTTCATTTCTGCTACTTCCAATCTTCCAAGAAGAGTCTCTCTTGTAAAGTTCATAGTACAAGGTATAACATGTGCAATCATCTATGTTGTCTACTTAAATATAGGAGTCAATGTCCTCAAAATTTTCCATAGCACTTCATTCTCTATCTTTGATCCTCAACAAGATTTTATCCCTACAACAATTTCTGACATTCTACCAATATAGCTTCTAACAGATTCATCTTCCATCATTCTAATATACTAAAATGGGCATATCCAATTATGTAATGTAGCTCTCTTTGCATGTTCATCGCCTTCAAAAGTAGATTGTAAAGCTTTCCAAATTTCATGAGATTTTTTAAAACATTTTACATGACAGTATTCATTCTCCAGAAGTGTTGTCAAAAGTTCTTCTCTTGCAAGTATGTTACACATGAATAGATC
Organism: Chamaecyparis obtusa; assembly: GCA_027943335.1. Classification (NCBI taxonomy): domain Eukaryota; kingdom Viridiplantae; phylum Streptophyta; class Pinopsida; order Cupressales; family Cupressaceae; genus Chamaecyparis; species Chamaecyparis obtusa. Next base: position 115,210 of record BSBK01008631.1, read on the forward strand.
TACCTCATCTTTTGAACTTGATTCGAGACTATCTTCTTCAATGATAGTCCTATCATTCTTTGTAATCAACCAATAACCTGGTCCTAAACATAGTAGATGTGTCTTCATCTTTTCTTTCAAGCGGTCAAAATTTACTCCATCAAACTTAGGGCTTTCTTTCCTAAAATTTGCCATGAATCTCCTTAAGCTGTTAAACTTTCCTTTCAAGGACCTACTACTCTGATACCAATTATTAGAAATTAAAGTCCACCAAGATAACTGAGAGGGGGGGGGGGGTGAATCAGTTATCAGATAATTATAACTTTTATCAACTTCAACAACATTTAACCATCTAAGCAATATAATTACCAACCATAGAAAGATATTCATACACGATGACACAATAACACAAGATATGTTGACTAGGGAACCTCTTGATCAAAGAGTAAACCCCGGTGGGAATGATGCCCAAAAAAGATGGACTAATATGAATATTCCTTGTGAAAGGATGGACTCTATTAGGAGTCTTATGAAATACATTCAGTACATATAAATCCCTGTTAGGAGATTTTGAATCCCTGTTAAAAGATTCTAACCCTGTTAAGAGTTATGGAAGACAGAAGGACCCACTGCCCAAATAGCTTCAGGGTAAGATCACTGAACTCACTATCCAAATAATATTTTCATTATTCAATAGAATAATATGTTACCTCTTCTCTGACTGTGCCAAACCGCACTCATTGTTACATCAGATCTCAATCTCAGATCTCTGTGCTTCGCATGTCTTCCTTCACAATTTCACTCTCATACTTAGCTCTTTTCTTCACTTCATGCATACCACATCACATCTCAACATTAAAAAAAGGAAAAAATTTCCTTCCTTTATACCACACTCAAATATTTACAAATGACTCGGCACACAATTACAAAATAAAAGTTACCACACGCTACATCAAAATTACACAAAACTGTCAGCTTCCAGATACAATAACTCTTCACTCGTGCGACCTCAAAGTTTTCACTATGAACCACATCACTAAAAATATGTCTCAAACTTCCCTTTAACTGCACAAAACCATATTCCATTCCAATTAGGAGATATCATCCCATTTCCAAAAACCACTACTCAGGAACACTGCCTGAATATTACTTCCACCAAAATGCTCATAACTTTCATGAATAAAATAATTACTGTCTGTGCTCTTAACCATAGACATATAACATATCAAAGAGTATAACCTCAATATCAAATATCTCCAATTGTAATAACCCACACGTGCTAATGAAAACTCTGTCTGCTTCTCTACAAGTCTCGAGAAGATCATTGTGTTGACATCAATAACAATCATAGTCATGAATGCAATAACAACTACTATAGAATGACTCCCAAGCATTCAACATTCATTCCTAACATATATTACTATTGCATTTTCTTAATCTAGTTCATTTCTATATATTACTTTGCATTATCATTATTAGTTTCATCTTGCAACTCAAAGAAGATTGGGATCATCTTATGAATCTTTCATTTTGTAGTTATCTAGTCACTAGTACTACTTTCTCAATCTGATGAGCATAATCTAAAACTAAACTCACTTCAAATAGGAAACAATATGCCTCTTTCAAACATTTCTTTGTTTATTTCATGTTTTTACTAGATTAGGAATGTTTGATGTAATGGTTTATTGAAGTGTGTGATTTTCATGTCTAAAGCATCACATTTTTATCACACATAGTGCTCAATTTTCTTTTTCATGCATTGATGTTCTTTATGACCAATTTTGTTACAAAAATAATATTTAAGTCTCTCACTAGTTGATTTACTTTGTTGAGAAGAGTTATCATTTTTTAAGTTGTCAATTTTATCTTCTGTCTTCCCTTCCTTGTACTTTTTAGTGTTCTTTTTCACTCCTTCAACATTTTGTTTCTTTTCATTTCCTGCAATTAGATATTGTTCTTTAGTAGATTTAAACAATGCCCATTTGAATTAACCTTTCCCTTTCCCTTGTAAGATCAGTAATAAAGTTATCCAATGATGACATAGTCCATGAGGTACTGAGGCCTCTTTAGTAGAATATAAGGTAGAGACACACAAAAACATCAAAAGCTATTTAGAAAAGTACAAAAATGATTAATTGATCCTCTTTATTGTTAATTCTAAAATCTTTTAATTTCAACTTCAAAGATTGAAATTTAGTGAACAAGTCCTCTAAAGATGAAAAAATTGAAGGACTAAGACTTGGGAGTTAATTTTCAAACTCATGACTTTTAAGTTCATCAATTGTCCCAAATATTGTTTAGAGAGCTTCCCAAACTTGTTTGAGTGTTTTCAAGTTCTCAAAAGGAATTACTAAATCAAAAGATAAATTTAAACATAGAAAGCCAAATAATTGGTCACACTTATTGAAATTTTTTTTTTTTCCTTAGCTACATTAGGTTCCTTTTCTATTCCTATTTTTACCCTAAATAATTATTTATTCTTTTATACAAGAATGAATTTCAACTTTTAATCATGATAGTTGAAAGTTGTTAGAAGTTGTATAGTCACATTAAGATCCACGCTGCTAGACTTAGACTGTTACTTTGTAGAATCCAGAAATGAAGAAATTTTTTTGAGGAAGTGTTAAAAATAAAAAAGAACACAACACACCCTTGTCTTTTTTTTGTTCCCCCCCCCCCCCCCCTTTTTATAATTAATAGGAGTGCTTTGTAACCAAACCCAACAAATTACTGAAAATAAAATTTTATGATAAGAGTGCATGAGTGTGTATGTTGGATTCATCACAAAAAAAAACATGCACTTTTACAAAAAATGGAACTCAATTTTTAAGTAGTTGAGCAAGAGTTATGAGAAAAACAATTTTGCCTTCCTATAAAATAACAAAAATTTAATAGTGAAAAATTTAACTTCGCCAAAAACAAATTACCAAAAAAAAAAGAAATGGACCAAACTTAAGCCCTCTTGAGTTGGAAAGAATTGGGGGCTAACATTCCACATGACCACCATGCTACAATTCCAAAAAAGGTACTATTAATATTCTTTAATAAAGATAAATATGAAAAATGACTTTTAAAAATAAAAATAGATTTTTGTTTTTAAAAACAATTAATAATATTATTAAATAACTTATAATTTATTACTTTAATAAATCTTTATATTAATAATATTATTAAGTGATTTAATTTTCACTTACTAAATTTTATTAATATAATAAGAATTTACTAAATTAATAAACTTTAAATCATTTAATAAGTTATTATTTGTGGTGCAAAAGAAGATTTTCACTTTCACTATTAAAAGTCAACATAGACACTATTGCAAAATTTATCACCATGTGCAAAGGTCATATGGAGATGAGTTTGAAGTTACGAGGGTGTCTTGCTATTCAAGACCTCTTTATGAGATTTTTGAGGAATAAGAGTGTATGTGTAAGAGACCATTATGATAAAGATGATAAAGATTGACTTTACATCCTTTTTGGCCTATTTGGCCATTGATTTATGATCCACTTCTTCCATATAGTTTCTTTTAAAAAGTATATATATCCCTCTCATTTGAGTTTTCAAGGAGTTCTTACTATTCTCTGATGTTGTATCGTAGCCTATTTTGGGTTCTTTTAGCAAGAGTGATGAGAGTTATAACTCATTTTTAGAGTTGCATACTATTCTAAGAATCATTTGTTCAATACATTTCAGTTATTTTACCTTCTCAAGACCTATTTTACTACATGTAGACCATAGATGGTTAAATGTTTCTATGAAGTTTTATGTATTTCCATTAACATTTACCACTTTCAACACCTCTAGATAGGATATGCCACAATTTTATAGCTCATATAGTTGCATAAGTGATACAAAAAACATGCAATTGTGAAATCCATGTTTTCCTTGGTTTTGTTAGCATTTTCACTTTCTTTATGAAATTCTTATGTAGAGGTATGGGTAAATTTTGAATTTTTTTATTGTGTAGCTGAGTTTTTTGAGAATATAAATGTTGTATATAGTAGTGTCAGTCTAGAAGAGTCATTTGGTGCATCACCTTAGGAGTAGGTATCAATTCATGTCTCCTTCAAATCCTTTCCCTCTCCAAAAATGTAAGTTTAGGTGAAGTACCCAAGAAGTCAACCTTCTCCGGAGGTTCACTTATTTTCTAGGTTAACCCACAACCTAGAAGTGTGTGAGGTCCTACCCTGACCCATCCTAGCTCGACATTCATTTTGGCATTTGATTCATCAGGATGATACTTTGAGTAGAGACATTTGACCTATTTTGGATTACATATGCTATCATTAGATCTTATGAGATGATTGTTATAGATTTTTATGGTGATGATGTTACTCGTACTTTTTATATATGCTCATTTTGGATCCATGATTATCTATGATATATGAGTTCTATAGTCTGAATATGTTATGTTATCTTTCAGTATAATGAATATTGGTGGAATCATGGTTCTATGATTAGTTTAGGATTACATGCTTGTGGATTATGTAATGTTTCATGAAATGCAGTTATATATATATTTGTCAAGTTTAGATGTTATTACTTCATTTTTCAAAATGATTATTAATGCAAAGATTTTATGGTGTACTGACATTGAAATTGAGTGTAGGAACATGGCCATGGTTGTAAGTTGGGGAAACAAGGAAGGATCTAAGTGCAATCAGTTGGAAACCAAGGTCAACTCTAGAAGAGAACAACCTCATTGTATCATGATTTTATTTGTAAATGTGATACTTGTGTGTATGTGGTTGACAACGTTTGTAAATATATGTTTGTAAGTAAATTTTTATTTTTGTGAAAATATATAAATGTATTTATCCACAAGGCATGCCAAATGTGTTTGTGATGTGTGCTTTAGTGAGGTGTCACTTGACACCATGCTGATGAAGTGGCATATTGAGTGGAATATGGACTCCACCCTCTCCTTAGTTGGTCTTGAGCATTCCTAAGCTAGGTAGGTGGTTTAAGGAACCAAGATTTGATGAAACCAATACTCTATTTTTGGATGCATGATTAATGAGGATTTTGAGTGGTTCTATGGAGTCCTAGGGTGAGGTTTAAGTTGAATTTTGGTGCGCCAAGGCTAGTGCTTGGGTTAGGGGGCTTATTTCTTCTATTTCCACTTTCCCAGGCCACCTTTTTGCCTCTCCAAATGGGCCATTTTTTATATGTATGAAAATGGATATGCTAGTCAAGGATGTCTCTCATTTTCATGTGTTGAAATTCATTCCAAACATTAGGTAAGGGAAAGTGTCATTTTGTCTAAGATCTAGAAACCTAATTGCCTTGGGAAGTGAGATGAGAGAAGACTATTTGAATGACTTTAGGGGAGAGAGACTCAGGAAGGACACACATGTTCATTTTCATCTATGGGAGATTTGGAGAGAGTAGGAGGATTTAGAGAGTTTTGGACTAGTGGACTTGAGCAGGATAGCAAGCTTTGATTCAAGAGGAGCTCATCTACAATTCTTCATTTAGCCTTGGCTTAGGAGGAGGTTGGTGGTTAGTATCTTGTGATTACTTTGAATATGCTTTGAAACAATGGTACTATGTGAAAGTTTTGTAAATTGTAATTCCTTGTGTGAATCTTATATTGTCTGGTTTCTTTTGTGAATTTGCTTTCAAACTTGTTTGTTTTCTTGAATTTTTTCTTGTTTATGGGTGTGCAAGTTCACTCCTCATCCTTGGGAGGATTTGAGGAGAACTTGAGGTGAAGGGCCTAAATTGGGATTTCCTTATGTATGAGAGCATGGTGTATGGGCACCATGAGATCCTTCTTATGTTGTTTGGGGGCCATAAGGGTATTGTTGATGCTCATGGATTGAGCTGGTTGGAAGGGCCTTGTGAAGGATGGTAATATATGTTGAAATATTGTTCTTTGTTATAAGTTAGGTGTCTCCATAAGAGAAGAATTTTACCTTCACCCATTTTATGGATTCTAAATTTAGAGTCCTTTGTGTAAGCTTGGGAAGGGAGTAAATGTGAAAATCTATGTTCCAATTTTGTGTTTGAATGTTTATGTTTGTGTTGTGTGAGTGTATCCCATCCTTGTCTTATTTCCCAAAGCTCAGGGGTGGCCATGTAATGGCCTAGGTTGGGGACGTGAGCCTCCATGGCCATGTGAATAAAGTCTTGTGTTTGTAGGTTTGGGTTCTTGGATTGAAGAAGCAGTCCAACTTTGAAGGTTAAAGTTAAAGTTGTAAACTCCTAAAGATTGTTATAAGGTGTATCTGATTGAGAGATCATGCTCTACACATTTTTTTTTCCTGTAAAAAGAAATTGTAATATTTATGAGCTGGAAATTAGACTGTTCAGTAGATTTTCTAGAATTAAGACAATGTATTTGCCCTTCTTATAGTCCTAGAATCTGTAACTATTATCAAAATTTTAAAATTAGATCTCTGCATAAATGTTATTTGGATTAGACATGGACTGGAAATGTTAGTTTAATTTTATCTGCTCAAAAGAGGTTGATATTTTCTGGGCCATAAATTACTTATTAAAATTAGTTTTCCAGCATATAAATGTAATATGAAAGATGTCATGTACATGAAGCTTGAAATTAGTTTTGTATTAAGTATTTGACTTCTTTGTATAAAAAGCTAAATTTCTTGTATCTATGTTAAGTGTTTTAATGTGATTCTTATTGTTATTTCTATGATTCAGATTTTTTTTGCATTAGTAAATTTAGCCATAAGGTTCTTTTTTATATTAAAGTTGATAATCAGATTTAACAGAATAGCATATTTGTGTAGTTTGGAATATATGTTTATATAGTATGTTCATTTTCTTCTATCAAATAAAATTGAAATAAAGAAACCTGTAAGTTCATTGCGAAGCTGAATGCATTAGACAAAATTTCAATATTAAGGCTAGAGATTTGCAAATTAATTTAGAATATGTATGTAATATGTCAAAATTGAAACTTAAACTTGGGAAGAAAATTAAATGCTTAAGTGTATAAGTTGATCTGTATTTTACTTACATTAGGAAGTTCCTCAAACTAACCTATTCTTTATCATAATCTAAAACTCATATGTAGTTGGTTAAAATTTAATCCCTAATGTCAATTGATATAATTCTATACAGACTTATAAATCTAAATCAGTAAGTTTCTATAATAACAGTGACAAATGTTTTCTATACCTTTTTCTATGTTAATCATTTAAAGGTTCTCTACTTTCTGTTATTTTGATTTGAATAGAAATTCCTATTTTAAAAAGAGGTAAAGATGTTTGTGTTTTACCTAGTAGATTTTTGGGCATTACATTCTGGTATCAGAGCTCATGTTTCAGCTCTAGGACCCTATTTGTTATTGAATTAAAGGAAATAGTATTTTAAGAAAACATAGATAAAGGATTTTAGAAAAGAATTTCAATTTCTATTATGTTTTAGAAAAGAAAATTTGTTAAATGACTTTAATTCCCTGCAAGTCTATGCTGTTAAAATAAAGAAATTAGAATGCTAGGCAAACAAAGTATGATGTTAATAATTGAATTATTTTCCTGCTTGATCACTCATTTAAACCTATATATATATATATATATATATATATATATATATATATATATATATATATATATATATATATATATATATATATATATATATATATATATATATATATATATATATATATATATATATATATATATATATATATATATATATAGTTTCTTTAATATCTATTCAAGAACACACAATGTGAAAACCTAATTCATTTATGAGGAAATATTAATATCTTTAAAACACAGGTTATGAACTTTGAGTTCCTACAAGCCAATCTAAACAAGTCTTAAATCTTAGTAATATAGTATACATATCTATATATACATATAGTAATATGTATATACATTCATATTTACTAACATGCATAATATTTGCAGATTAAACAAAGGTGTTGTATGTATAAAACCAAAATTAATACATACACATATGTAGATTATATATATTAACATATAATAATAAACCATATTAAACTATATAATACATTGCAAAAATTTTGAATGATAAAACTAGTTATATATATATATATATATATATATATATATATATATATATATATATATATTATATATATATATATATATATATAATAAATATATATATAGAATATAATATATGTGCTATGCTTTTATTAAGAAATAGAAAAAAAATGTATTTTTTTGAATATATACTGTTACATATATATATATATCTGTGTGTGTGTGTGTGTGTGTAGACACACACACACACACACATATATATATACATATACATATATATATATATATAGATATATATACATATACATATATATATATAGATATATATACATATACATATATATATATATATAGATATATATACATATATATACATATATATATATATATAAATATATATACATATACATATATATATACATATACATATATATATATACACATATACATATACATATATATATATATATACATATATATATATATACATATATATATATATAGATATACATACATACATACATACATATATATATATATATATATATATATATATATATATATATATATATATATATATATATATATATATATATATATATATATATATATATATATATGTATATGTATATGTATATGTATATATATATATAAATATATATACATATATATATGTATATACATATGTATATGTATATATACATATGTATATGTATATGTATATGTATATGTATATATATATATACACACATATCTATATATATATATAAACACATATCTATATATACATATGTATATGTATATGTATATATATATATATATATATATATATATATATATATATATATGTATACATATCTATATATATATATATATATATACATATCTATATATACATATGTATATATATGTATATGTGTATATATATACATATATACATATATACATATATATATATGTGTGTGTGTGTGTGTGTGTGTGTGTGTGTGTGTAAAATGTTGGGGGTTCGGCAGAGCCAAGACCCCCTTTTTTTTTTGCATATGTGTGCTCACTGTAGCATGCAGGTGCTGCAGCGTAGCACCACAATGGTGCTGACTGCAACACATTATGGTACTATTTGTAGCACCTTCGTAGGGGGCCCTTGCTACCAGGCCTACGTACAGAGAAAAAAAAACTAGGGGTATGGTCAACTATGGCCGTCGGCCCCAAACTTCTTTTAAAAAAATAATAATAATATAAGCTATTACTTGTATTAAAAAAAAAATGGAAACCCTATATTAGTAAGCAATAAACAAAATAAACCCTGCAGATAGATTTTCCAGAAAACACAAAAAAGGAAATATATATTATTGATTCAGGCAAATTTCAAAATTTCTAATGTATGCCGTAAATGGGTAACCGGCTATCCCAAATGAACAACTCTCATGGCAAAGAGAGTGTTCTTTTGTAAAAGAATATAAAAGAAATAAGAATAAAAATATGCTACAGAAGAACAATACAATGAAATTTAGATTTTAACACAAAGGATCTACTCTTAAAAAAAAAAAAAACAAGTAGTTTTCAGATTTGTGTGTGTAGCCATATGCTCACACAAATGAATATGTGTGTGCATGCACACCTTTGGTATGCATGCACACATATGTGCATTTGTGAGCCCATTTTCTTCACCACCTTCCCACTTCAATGTTGTTGTACTCACAAAAGAGAGAGAGAGAGAGAGAGAGAGAGAGAGAGAGAGAGAGAGAGAGAGAGAGTGATGCAGGAGCATCCTGGGTGTAAGAGCAATCTTGCATCACCCAAAAATATTTTTATTTTTGAATTCAATAAGGGCTATCCTGTGCAGAGCTGCTATTTATGGAAAGTTACTATTTTTTTTTGGTAATTTTCATCTGTGCTCAGAATGATCTAATTTCTTTCTTGAAGGTTCATTTTGGTCATATAAGTCTACCAGTAAAGTTTCATTTCCAGATCAAGTGTATGTTGGAAGATATTGAAGATTTTCGGTATTGGCAGCAGGGTACAGAAACTTTGGACTCAATTTTGAAGGCTTTAGAGGCCCCGGATGAGGTTGAAAATTTTGGTGACGGGCGCTTGCACAGGTCAAGCCTGTAGAGCGCTTGGTGGCATTTCTGAAATGGGGTTATAATAGCCGATCGGGTCAACTAGTGATGACTTATGGTCTTCGGAAGTTGGGCCACCCGAAATGGCAGAAAATAATTTTCTTCAAAATTTCTGTTCGGGTTTCAAAGGTTGTCTTCAGCCAACTATGATGTAATAAAATGTAAAATAAAATAATTCTAAGTTTGGTCGGCCTTATTGGCTAAAATTATGGAACCTTCCCAGGCGGTGGAAAAATTGCCTATATAAGGAAGGCTGTATTATTGTCTTAGGCAGTTCAGAATAGTTCTGGGTAGTAGATCTAGGTAATAGTTCGAGGCTTTATCCTATAGAATATTGTAAGGGAATGCCCATGTGGCTTTGCATATTGTAATTCTGAAAGTTTGTAATTCCACATTTGTGGAGATAATAAGAAGCCAATTTTCTGTTCTTGCATATTGTTGTTGTTTCTCTATTTCTGTTATGTGTTTGTGGTATTAAGGGGAGCACCCTTCATCAAGTGGTATCAGAGCCAGGTTTTCTTGAGTGTGTAAATAGATCACCGACTATGAGGCAGTTTGCACCAGGACCGTGGTTAGGTTTTCAGCGCGCATCGTGAAAATGCCTCCACGAAGAGAACGTGGCGGAAGAGCTGGTGCTATGACACCTGAGGTTAGAGAGCTGCAGAGACAAGTGTGAGCATTGCAAGAAGAGATTCACAGAGGAATGAATCTTAATGTCAGAGATGAAAGCGAGGATGAAGCCGAAGAAGAATATCAAGAAGGAGAAGCTAAAATTGTGAACCAGGAGGAAGAAAGACTTTTTCGGGCAATTTTCAAGATTGGAAAAAGACCTAAGATTGAGGTTCCTACATTTTCTGGAAATCTTAACCCAGAGGAATTGATCGACTGGATCAATGAATGTGAGGAATATTTTGAGTATGAAGATGTTGAGGATCCTGATAGGGTCAAATTTGCAAAGGCCAGATTGAAGGGTCATGCGAAGATCTGGTGGCAAGAAATTCAGTTGGAGCGAAATAGAAGAGGGAAAGATAAAATCACAAGATGGGATCGGATGGTGGATAAATTGAAGTGACAGTTCATTCCTGTTGATTATGAGCTTGACCTACTGAAGAAAATGTAGAGTTTGAAGCAAGCAGGAAGATCTGTTCAGGAGTATACAGAGGAGTTCTATCGACTTCTCATCAGAACAGGCCATGCAGAAGCTGATAAGGAGAAAGTTGCCCGATACCTTAATGGGTTAAGGCCAAGCATTCAGGAGGAGCTGAATCTGGTTCGAATGAACAGTATTGAAGAGGCATACCAGTTTGCCCTAAAAGTAGAGGAAAAGCTAAACAAGAAGTTTGAGAGCAGACAAAATGAAAGAGGTCGCGGTGGACGATCTGGTGGATGGTCATATGGTGGCCGAAATGAAGATCCGAAAAAGAAGGATGAGGCCAGTAGCAGTCAGAATCGGCGAGGAAATAATTCCAATCACTTCCAGGATCAGAATAATAGAGATCAGAGAGGAAGAGGAAGAGGACAAGGATCTGGAAGAGGTGGCTTCCGTGGAACATGTTTTCACTGTGGAGAAGAAGGTTATAGGGCATTTGAATGTCCTCAGCGCCAAGGCAGAACAGACAGGAGAAATGAAGGCCAGGCCAGAGTTGTACATGTAGATGAAGATGCTAGATCATCAAATTCTGAAGATGCTAAAAGAGGAGAAATGTTGATCAACAGAAGAGTCCTGTTGAGTGGTAAGAATGAACCTGAGCAAAGGAGGAGCCTGTTTCGCACCAGGTGCAAGTGTGAAGGTAAATGTTGTGATGTGATTATTGATAGTGGAAGCACTGACAATTTGGTGTCAGAAGAGATGGTGGCAAAGTTGAAGCTCAAGAGACAGAAACACCCACATCCATATCGGATTGCCTGGGTGCAGGATGACCACAAGGTCATGGTCAGTGAACAGTGCCTGGTAAAGATCAAGATCGGTGGGTACCAAGATGAGGTACTATGTGATATCATCTCTATGGATGCATGTCATATGTTGTTGGGTAGTGTTGGTCCTCAAAATACAGTTTTGAGGAACACCGTAAATTGCTTGAAATAGTGCTCCATTTGTCTCGAAATGCATGTTTCTAATGGGTGGTCCGGAGGTCCCTTCATGAAGGTGATGTGTTTCTCACCTTTCTTATACCTCTTTGAGTTATTTTGAGTCCTTGGACTATACCTTGTAATGGGTTTTCATTATTTTATTCCGGGGGTCTCAAATCCGGCAAATTGCTAAGTACAGAAATCACCGGGAAGGGCCACTTTGAGGTTGAATAATATGCATCCTGAAGAGTGTCATGAAAATCTGATCCTAGCGTCTTGTTGTACACATTGCATAGTGTCTATGTGTTAGGTTTCAGGTCCTAGTGATGAGTTTTAACCTTGTTTATCCATCCCCTTCCGGAGGTGTTTTCTTAATTCTGCACTTATGCACTTGTTCATCAGTTTGCCGGAGGACCTGTTTGACAGCTTGTAACTTTTGCCTCATGATTGAACTTGACAAGGTAATTTTGGATTTGTAATGTACCCTTGGAGTTGTACTTATGTTCAAAATTTCAAGTCTCTAGGTGTCTGTTAAGTCAATCAACCAATGCCATTTTGTTTCCTAGAATATTTGTGTGCTGTCATGTTTGTCATCCTTTTCAAGGTACACCACTTTGAGGGCCTGCCATTTGTGGCTAGTGATGTTTCATGCCAATTTGTATGTTTCATTGTACTATGTGCATGAAAGTGAATAAGTGTTCCGAATTTCACGCTTCTGCGAATCCATTAGCCATAGTTTCAAATATCATTCCATTTGCAAAAAATCAATGTTCAGCTAATTTTGATTCCCAGAATTTCAAGTGGCCTACTTTGTGCGTGAATAACTTTTGGCTTAGATGTCGAATCGAGATGATTCTAGTTGCGTCATATTCTATGGTCAAAATACTTTACCTGGCTGAAATTTCGAGTTGTTATGAATCCATCTGCACACTTTTCTAGACTAATTCCATAAGCAAAAATGATTATTTTCTAGTCTGCCAGTTTGTGTTCGTGCAAGTCATCATTTTCAAATGGTCGCCATTTGTGGCTTGTTTATTGAAATCCAGTGCCGTCAGTTGCGTTTTGCTCAGTTTTCCAGTGTCTTCTATCCGCCAAAGTTTTAGCCTCCCAAGTGTCAGTATGTTTTTATGCTAACGAGGTTTGAAATGCAGGTTTTGGTGACATGGACAGTGTTTTTATCCTGAAAGTTTTAATCATTTTGGATGATTAAAATTTCATGCTTCCAGATAGTGGAAAATTCTATAAATTTGCAGAATACAAGATGAAGGTACAAAATTCACATGTGCCAGGTGGTGGACCCTGATAAGGTGTTTCAGTTTGTTTTCCAAGTCAGTCTTAAGGGGTCATGTGTAGTTTCCAGGCAGAATTTGGATAATAAAAAGGTTGATGATGGTCAACCAGAAATACAAGATGATGTTGCCAGTGAAAGTTGGAATACCCAAACTAAAGAAGAGAATGTCAAAGATTTGAAGTTGCCCGAATCATTGCCTAGTGGTGCAGGAGCTGAGCTTTTGAAGGAAAACCAAATAGAACCAGGAAATTGGGCAACACAAACAATTGCATCAAAGATCTATACTGGAAGGAACTGAACAAGTTTTTGAAGAACAAAGAGGATCATGTTGCACTCTGTCAGAACTTTATATAAGCATTGGTATAATTCCATACCTACAAAAGAGATGTAAATTTTTGCATGGTCTTCCACTGAGGAAGTCAAGAATATTGTCTCTAGAAGAAAGAAAACTTAAGTAGAAAAGGCTTGGAAGAATATGAGGATCTTTGTTTGCCATAGGGCCACTAATCAGAGGTACAAAGTCCATAGTTGGACTGATGGAGTCACAGACATTCTCACATTCAAAGAACGTGATGTGAAAGGTTACCTGCATTGTGGACTATTTCAAGGAGCAAACTGATTTGATTTCTAAGATCACTTTCTATTGTTTTCTTGGTGCAAATGTTTGCACTACATTGGTAGAGACTTCAGAGATTAGTCGTCTGAATGTAGCTATCTAAATACTGGAAAAGATGCTTGAAAGGGCAGTTTATTGGCAGCATATGGGGAAGCTAGTGCAATATGTGAGGAAAGCCTACGCATATATATAATGAAGGAGACTACTAGCAGTGCACTCTAGACAGAATGCTTGTGAAAGGTTGCCAGTTTGCGGGCAATGTGAATATATGTCAAGATGTTGCCAACATGTCATGAGAGACCAACATATTAGGGTAGCTGTTGCTTGCGCAAAGGAGGGAAATGTGTGTTTTCCACCAAAAATGATGCTAGCCAAGTAACGGGAGTAGTGCGTGGCAAATGACGACTGCTAGCCCACGCAAAATGCTAAATGGAGACAGCCCCGTGTTGAATGCTATAAACAAAGAGGCTAGTGCACTTGCAGTCCACCCAATGAGTGTTTATGGAGCCCTCACGCTAGATAATGGTAGGACGTCACCATAAATTGAGAATTCACGCATTCCAGGAGGAAGCTGCTGTGAAGGGTTTGAAAGCATGGCATATTGCGTGAGTGCTTGCGTGTGCAGAGGTGGAAAATAGCTTAAAGGCTCTAATTTGTTCAAACTTGGTTTGAGAAAAGGGCATACCTTTAATGCTCATCCATTAGAGGATCTTTTGACAGCTATGGTACTCATTGCGGGATAGAAGATGTGGGCCGATTTGGTTGCCAATTATTATCTGATTTTCTTTTCATAAAAAAAAAACTATATTCTACTCACACAAACATAGGAACCAGCCTAAACAAATGGCAGCATAGACATGGTGTATGAACTATTTTTAAGTTTTAACAAAGGCCACCAATTAGCGTTTCAGTGTGGATTTGAATAAGGAAGTTACTCATGCAAGCAAAGGACGAGACCAGCTTCAATTCAACCACCAAGATTGAGAAAAGAAGGGCAATGTGAATCGAAAGGGAGACATCCAGCACCAGGAAACATGGCATCTAGTGTGTAGACAGGAGGTTTTCTGTAGTTTTGTTTATAATCAATTGTCCCATATGCAGCGGACAAGGAAAACTTTGAGTGTTTAAATAAAATAACGCACACATATGACATAAAGCAAAGATAATGCAGTGGCTTTCTCTCGGCGGCCCTCCTATCTAGAAGTCTAAGCGCATGGGGCCCATATATATTTTGGCACTCAAGGTAATCAAGAAGCCCGCCAGTTCGCTAGATCAAATGGACAATGTAAAAATTATTACGTGAATCAGAGAACGAAGCTGTTCGCCAATTCACTGAATTGCTCTAGTCGCGTGTTCGCGAAATCAAATTATCTAATCAGCGTTGCATCCGGCAATTCGCGGAATGAAAATGGTAAGTGGTAAGTGAAATAATATTCAGAGAATTAGATAGTTCAGTCGCCCATTCGCCAAGTCGCAAGTTCGCTAAATAGAAGTGAGTAAAGGAAAATGATTAAGCGTCTTAGCGACTGCATTTGCCAATTCACGGAATAAAAAGGTGAAGGCAATATCATTGAGCGAATTGGCGGGTATAAAGAGATTTAAAATAATATTTTATTATTTTATTTCTTGTGCATCAAAAGTTAAAGTTATAAATGATGAATTTATATAGTTAAAACTATATCAGAAATTCAAAAATCAGAAACACAGAGCAAGGAGACTGAGATTAATGGCTAGGGGCTTTATTTTTTGCCCGGATATCAAGTGTTATATACCACCGAAAAGGTGAGAGAACGAGGAATCTACTTTGAGATCAACTTCAGTGCAGGTCATGTTGGTTTTGAGGTATTTCCAGTTGAACGTTTCAGGGGGGCCAAGAAGATATTTTCAAAATATCTATTTTGTCAATCCGGTGATTCACAGTCAGTTTGAGAAGTTGAAAAGAGGTGTTCTCAGGAGAAAAGTGCAGAGGGTCATTCAGTTCAGAGTAGTGATTCATCAGCAGTAGTTCTGTGTTTGACAAGTGTCACTTTGTAATGCTTCCTGAATTTCCTCTTTGCCTTCTTATTCCCATTTCTGATATTTGGTAGGGGTTCCAATCTTTTTGCATGAGCAAAGCTCTACAAGTTTGAGTTCCATATATACAAGTTCTTAGTTTCATTTCAGTGTGGTGATTTTGAGTTTGCTAGATTGAATGTATAGTTTCAGAATGATTCAATGAAATACAATGAAAATCCTTTTCCATGTTTGTCTAATGTCTCTTTGTGTCTCTGTCAAATTGTTGTATACTGATTTGTAAGGCATCTCTGTATACCTGTTTACAAGGTAAACAGTGTAACGATTTTCGAGTTTCTTTCAAGGAGAGTGTAATATCTTGAAGATTGTCACTGATAGTATGATGTTTCATGAGGATTTGATGTCCAGATAGGGGGAAGAAAGAATGATGTGCAAGGTGCATTGTTTGATTTCTAGTTGTATAGGATTTGAGGTTTTCTGTTGATATGCATCTCATGACTCCATGCCCAGGATTAGGCACTGGTTTGACTAGACTTGTAACCAATCATTTAATCAATCACATTTCCTTTTATGTTTTCGTGTATTGAAAGATAAATCAAGTATGATGGGCTGGAAGCCATCCCCTGATTCACTCTGAGTATTGAATCCCTTAGACAGGATGTAATGTCCTGTCTAATCCATGATTATACCTGCCTATGATTTGTAGAGAAATTATCATTCGAGGTAGATGTTCATAGGTACACCCGCCTGGGTCTGTGGAGCCCAAAGTGAAGAAGGATTCAAATCCTTGTCAATTAGCATTTCCTCTTGCCAGGAAAAGAGCATTAAAGGAGAGAGATCAGGTTATGGTCTAGTTATTTACCTGTGCAAGAAAAACAAAAAACAAAATGGCGACTCTGCTGGGGATTTTGTGATAAATTTCACTATAATTAGAGCTTTGAGTCCAGCCATATCCAATCGTGGACAGAGTTGAGAATTTGAACATGTTTGTGAAGATTCAGAAGGTGTTCATCATGATGTAATATTTAGTGACATGGTGACTTTGCTGGTGGAAGAATTCAGAACAAGTTTACAAGAGACCAGTGAAATTTTAATCTATTTTCCTCTTTGAAAGAGGGTGGCGACTCTGTATAAAGATTAGTGACCTATGTTGCAAGCTGTGGGAGAAATACATCAAATTTTTGAAATACAATTGTAAAATCCAGGTATTCTCATAGCTTGACATTAAATTTAGAAGTAATAGTTTCCCTATTTGGTGATTTTCAGCACTATTGGTAAAGGGAAAAAGACTAGAATTCTGCACACCAGTTGATTGGTTAGTTACAGTTGTATTATTGTAATGGTGTGTGACATTTTTCAAATTGTAGTCAAGCATTTGAATGAATAAAATTTGCATGGTAATGCTGGCTTAAGTTGTTTTAAGTATATATATAAGGTTGAAGTATTTGGGGAATCAGTTGAAATGTCCCAGCCTTGTATGTCGGCTAGTATTTCTATGTCTCCTATGGCGGTACAGTTGGAAGGAAGAAGAAAGTTCATTTTCCCGTCATACCCAGCTTTAAATTTTGAAGGTATTTCTGAATTCCCAAATGTCATACCTACAGATGTTAGAAAAAACTTGCCTCAGTTCAGTGGTAGGAAAGATGAATCCGCTGAAAAACATTTGAATCTTTTCCTGGACTTAATGGAAGATTATGAAATTAGCTGTGAGGATGTAGTTATGAAACTTTTTGTTCAGTCTTTGGTCGGAGAAGCTAGGGAATGGTTTTCTTTTTTGTTCCCTCAGTCAATCAGCTCATGGGAGGAGTTTGCATCAACATTTAATGGACGCTTCAAAGAATGGGAAGGGGATTATGATCTACTAGTTAATTTGATTGGTATTTATAAAGCAGAGGCGGAGTTGGTTCCTACTTTTAATTCCAGATTCATCAAAACTCTGTATAGGATTCCCGTTAAATTAAGACCAAATGATGCTATATGTCTGGTTGTTTATTTGGCGGCATTTGGTGAAAAAATGAGTTACTTGTTAAGAGATAAAAGGCCAGGAAGTTTGCTTCATGCATTTATGATAGCAGTAGATATTGAAAATAATTTGTTACATGGAATTATCCCTAGAGGTCTTCCATATACTAAGGGTCACTATCATGATGTATTAGATGTTTTAGACGGGTGTGGACCAAGAAAGGTAGATAAATGCCAAGGTGTTTTCATGCCTGCTGATTTTATTAACCATGTTTCAAATGATGTTTTAACACAAAATATGAGTGGAGAATACATTCAGCAAATAGCATTCGCTCCTCAAATTAATGCCAGTATGGTTAGCAAGGAATGTTGCGATGCTCTCAAGGAAGAGATAAATATTTACAACGGTTATGTACCTAATGAGTTTGTAACTAGCTGTTCCATTTTTGGGGTTGCAGAGACAAGTGGTTTGCAGTCAAATATGGAAAATAAAGAAGATGCATATGATTTACCGGGTGATGATTTTGAAACCCCACATGAGGGAGCTTTATCAAACTTTGATGATACTGAGTCTAGTTACTTTGTTGGTACCGAATCTAATTGTGATATTGATAATTCTCACTATTGTGCTGATGATGAGATCAATGAATATCAAGACTTTGAAGATGAATCCGTAATGAATAATGTTTTTATTCAGCCTATGGATCTTTCTTCCTTTCAGAACAGTGATGCAGACTTCTCATTCCAGTTTGAAGAAGATTTTTATGAACAACAAGGTGTTGACTGTGACAGAGATGAAAGTTCTTGTGAGTATTCCTTTGTACAAAAGGATAACGACCAAAATTTTTCAGTCCTTAGACCCAATAAAGAATTGTTTGAGGAAGAGGATTCTTTGAGCCACAATGACCTTGATTTTTGTGAGGATAAAGAAATGGTCTATGTGCAGCCATGTGAAAAGGAAGATTTGTTGTGTGTTGAATATAATTATGAAGATGTTGATTTGTATAAAACAGAGGTAAACTCTTTTGTTTCAGCTGACAATAATGATAACATGGTTTTTTCAGTTTGTAGGCTTGCATCTTGTGACTTTTTGTATGAGGTTGTTGAGCCTAAAAAAGGTGAGGACAAATGTGAAGTTGTTGCTGCTGGGTCAATGGTAGATTGTTATGAACCAACTTATGAGAATTTTCAAGAAAGTACCTCATGTGATGTAGGGACAAAGTCTGATTTTTCCTTTGAACCAGAAATGGATGTCATCTTGTTTGACATGGACATTGATGATTACGATATTGTTAATGGCACGAAGTCAATGCTTGGTCAAGAGAAATTTGTTGACACTAATAAAATCTCTTGTAGCAGTGATCTACGTCAAGAGGGTGTGTGTAAAAATGAGAACATATGCAATGAACTGCATGCTGATCTATCTGACCCACACTTTGAAATGTTTTACATGGAGCTGAAAGAAGATTCAGATTTTACATCAGACAATTTGCTTCAGCCAGAGGTATGTATATTTTTGCAAACGTGGGTTGATGATGAAAGTGTTGAGGCACTATCATTTAGAGATGTCGAAGTGAATCAGCAAGAGCATTTAAGTTATCAGGCTGAAAATGAGTATTTTCTTTTTTCAATCCAGCATGATCTTGTTTTTTTGGATGAACTCAATATGAAGTCACAAGTTGTAGTGTATGATAATTCACTTGAGTGTTTTGGTAGTACGCATAAAATTGAGACAGAATGTTTTACATTTTCAATGTGTCCAGTTGAGTTCTTATTTGAACATGTTAAGGAGATTGATAGCAAAGACTATGACAGTAGCATGAAGCATGCAAATTTGTTTCAGAATGGTCAATTGATTGGAAGCAAGTTATACAAAATGATCATATTCTCGAATGATGAGAATCAGACCTTTGACAGAGGTAAATAATGATTAAAGTGTTGTGATTGTGGGCCATTTGTAAATAAGGTATATGTGTAAAGGTTTCCCTTTCTGCAGTAGTGTAGTTTGTTTTAAATAAAGGAGCTTTGGAACCAGTTTTTCTTGGAGAAAGATTTGGAGTAATAAGGAGATTCTTTCATTGGTCTACTCAACCAGAGATTCTGAGATTCTTGTGTTGAACTTGTATTCAACCATCCTCAGATGGAGCCACTGTTGGTCCTCAAAATACAGTTTTGAGGAACATCGTAAATTGCTTGAAATAGTGCTCCATTTGTCTCTAAATGCGTGTTTCTAATGGGTGGTCTGGAGGTCCCTTCATGAACGTGATGTGTTTCTCACCTTTCTTATACCTCTTTGAGTTATTTTGAGTCCTTGGACTATACCTTGAAATGGGTTTTCATTATTTTATTTCGGGGGTCTCAAATCCGGCAAATTGCTAAGTACAGAAATCACCGGGAAGGGCCACTTTGAGGTTGAATAATATGCATCCTGAAGAGTGTCATGAAAATATGATCCTAGCGTCTTGTTGTACACATTGCATAGTGTCTATGTGTTAGGTTTCAGGTCCTAGTGATGAGTTTTAACCTTGTTTATCCATCCCCTTCCGGAGGTGTTTTCTTAATTATGCACTTATGCACTTGTTCATCAGTTTGCCGGAGGACCTGTTTGACAGCTTGTAACTTTTGCCTCATGATTGAACTTGACAAGGTAATTTTGGATTTGTAATGTACCCTTGGAGTTGTACTTATGTTCAAAATTTCAAGTCTCTAGGTGTCTGTTAAGTCAATCAACCAATGCCATTTTGTTTCCTAGAATATTTGTGTGCTGTCATGTTTGTCATCCTTTTCTGGGTACACCACTTTGAGGGCCTGCCATTTGTGGCTAGTGATGTTTCATGCCAATTTGTATGTTGCATTGTACTATGTGCATGAAAGTGAATAAGTGTTCCGAATTTCACGCTTCGGCGAATCCATTAGCCATAGTTTCAAATATCATTCCATTTGCAAAAAATCAATATTCAGCTAATTTTGATTCCCAGAATTTCAAGTGGCCTACTTTGTGCGTGAATAACTTTTGGCTCAGATGTCGAATCGAGATGATTCTAGTTGCGTCATATTCTATGGTCAAAATACTTTACCTGGCTGAAATTTCGAGTTGTTATGAATCCATCTGCACACTTTTCTAGACTAATTCCATAAGCAAAAATGATTATTTTCTAGTCTGCCAGTTTGTGTTCGTGCAAGTCATCATTTTCAAATGGTCACCATTTGTGGCTTGTTTATTGAAATCCAGTGCCGTCAGTTGCGTTTTGCTCAGTTTTCCAGTGTCTTCTATCCGCCAAAGTTTCAGCCTCCCAAGTGTCAGTATGTTTTTATGCTAACGAGGTTTGAAATGCAGGTTTTGGTGACATGGACAGTGTTTTTATCCTGAAAGTTTTAATCATTTTGGACGATTAAAATTTCATGCTTCCAGATAGTGGAAAATTCTATAAATTTGCAGAATACGAGATGAAGGTACAAACTTCACATGTGCCAGGTGGTGGACCCTGATAAGGTGTTTCAGTTTGTTTTCCAAGTCAGTCTTAAGGGGTCATGTGCAGTTGCCAGGCAGAATTTGGATAATAAAAAGGTTGATGATGGTCAACCAGAAATACAAGATGATGCTGCCAGTGAAAGTTGGAATACCCAAACTAAAGAAGAGAATGTCAAAGATTTGAAGTTGCCCGAATCATTGCCTAGTGGTGCAGGAGTTGAGCTTTTGAAGGAAAACCAAATAGAACCAGGAAATTGGGCAACACAAACAATTGCATCAAAGATCTATACTGGAAGGAACTGAACAAGTTTTTGAAGAACAAAGAGGATCATGTTGCACTCTGTCAGAACTTTATATAAGCATTGGTATAATTCCATACCTACAAAAGAGATGTAAATTTTTGCATGGTCTTCCACTGAGGAAGTCAAGAATATTGTCTCCAGAAGAAAGAAAACTTAAGTAGAAAAGGCTTGGAAGAATATGAGGATCTTTGTTTGCCATAGGGCCACTGATTAGAGGTACAAAGTCCATAGTTGGACGGATGGAGTCACTGACATTCTCACATTCAAAGAACGTGATGTGAAAGGTTACCTGCATTGTGGACTATTTCAAGGAGCAAACTAATTTGATTTCTAAGATCACTTTCTATTGTTTTCTTGGTGCAAATGTTTGCACTACATTGGTAGAGACTTTAGAGATTAGTCGTCTGAATGTAGCTATCTAAATACTGGAAAAGATGCTTGAAAGGGCAGTTTATTGGCAGCATATGGGGAAGCTAGTGCAATATGTGAGGAAAGCCTATGCATATATATAATGAAGGAGACTACTAGCAGTGCACTCTAGACAGAATGCTTGTGAAAGGTTGCCAGTTTGCGGGCAATGTGAATATATGTCAAGATGTTGCCAACATGTCATGAGAGACCAACATATTAGGGTAGCTGTTGCTTGCGCAAAGGAGGGAAATGTGTGTTTTCCACCAAAAATGATGCTAGCCAAGTAACGGGAGTAGTGCGTGGCAAATGACGACTGCTAGCCCACGCAAAATGCTAAATGGAGACAGCCCCGTGTTGAATCCTATAAACAAAGAGGCTAGTGCACTTGTAGTCCGCCCAATGAGTGTTTATGGAGCCCTCACGCCAGATAATGGTAGGACGTCACCATAAATTGAGAATTCACGCATTACAGGAGGAAGCTGCTGTGAAGGGTTTGAAAGCAGGGCATATTACGTGAGTGCTTGCGTGTGCAGAGGTGGAAAACAGCTTAAAGGCTGTAATTTGTTCAAACTTGGTTTGAGAAAAGGGCATACCTTTAATGCTCATCCATTAGAGGATCTTTTGACAGCTATGGTACTCATTGCGGGATAGAAGATGTGGGCCGATTTGGTTGCCAATTATTATCTGATTTTCTTTTCATAAAAAAAAAACTATATTCTACTCACACAAACATAGGAACCAGCCTAAACAAATGGCAGCATAGACATGGTGTATGAACTATTTTTAAGTTTTAACAAAGGCCACCAATTAGCGTTTCAGTGTGGATTTGAATAAGGAAGTTACTCACGCAAGCAAAGGACGAGACCAGCTTCAATTCAACCACCAAGATTGAGAAAAGAAGGGCAGTGTGAATCGAAAGGGAGACATCCAGCACCAGGAAACGTGGCATCCAGTGCGTAGACAGGAATTTTTCTGTAGTTTTGTTTATAATCAATTGTCCCATATGCAGCGGACAAGGAAAAATTTGAGTGTTTAAATAAAATAACGCACACATATGACATAAAGCAAAGATAACGTAGTGGCTTTCTCTCGGCGGCCCTCCTATCTAGAAGTCTAAGCGCATGGGGCCCATATATATTTTGGCGCTCAAGGTAATCAAGAAGCCTGCCAGTTCGCTAGATCAAATGGACAATGTAAAAATTATTACGCGAATCAGAGAACGAAGCTGTTTGCCAATTCGCTGAATTGCTCTAGTTGCGTGTTCGCGAAATCAAATTATCTAATCAACGTTGCATCCCCCAATTCACGGAATGAAAATGGTAAGTGGTAAGTGAAATAATATTCAGAGAATTAGATAGTTCAGTCGCCCATTCGCCAAGTCGCAAGTTCGCTAAATAGAAGTGAGTAAAGGAAAATGATTAAGTGTCTTAGCGACTGCATTTGCCAATTCGCGGAATAAAAAGGTGAAGGCAATATCATTGAGTGAATTGGCGGGTATAAAGAGATTTAAAATAATATTTTATTATTTTATTTCCTGTGCATCAAAAGTTAAAGTTATAAATGATGAATTTATATAGTTAAAACTATATCAAAAATTCAAAAATCAGAAACACAGAGCAAGGAGACTGAGATTAATGGCTAGGGGCTTTATTTTTTGCCCAGATATCAAGTGTTATATACCACCGGAAAGGTGAGAGAACGAGGAATCTACTTTTGAGATCAACTTCAGTGCAGGTCATGTTGGTTTCAAGGTATTTCCAGTTGAACATTTCAGGGGGGCCAAGAAGATATTTTCAAAATATCTATTTTGTCAATCCGGTGATTCACAGTCAGTTTGAGAAGTTGAAAAGAGGTGTTCTCAGGAGAAAAGTGCAGAGGGTCATTCAGTTCAGAGCAGTGATTCATCAGCAGTAGTTCCATGTTTGACAAGTGTCACTTTGTAATGCTTCCTGAATTTCCTCTTTGCCTTCTTATTCCCATTTCTGATATTTGGTAGGGGTTCCAATCTTTTTGCATGAGCAAAGCTCTGCAAGTTTGAGTTCCATATATACAAGTTCTTAGTTTCATTTCAGTGTGGTGATTTTGAGTTTGCTAGATTGAATGTATAGTTTCAGAATGATTCAATGAAATACAATGAAAATCCTTTTCCATGTTTGTCTAATGTCTCTTTGTGTCTCTGTCAAATTGTTGTATACTGATTTGTAAGGCATCTCTGTATACCTGTTTACAAGGTAAACAGTGTAACGATTTTCGAGTTTCTTTCAAGGAGAGTGTAATATCTTGAAGATTGTCACTGATAGTATGATGTTTCATGAGGATTTGATGTCCAGATAGGGGGAAGAAAGAATGATGTGCAAGGTGCATTATTTGATTTCTAGTTGTATAGGATTTGAGGTTTTCTGTTGATATGCATCTCATGACTCCATGCCCAGGATTAGGCACTAGTTTGACTAGACTTGTAACCAATCAATTTAATCAATCACATTTCCTTTTATGTTTTCGTGTATTGAAAGATAAATCAAGTATGATGGGCTGGAAGCCATCCCCTGATTCACTCTGAGTATTGAATCCCTTAGACAGGATGTAATGTCCTGTCTAATCCATGATTATACCTACCTATGATTTGTAGAGAAATTATCATTCGAGGTAGATGTTCATAGGTACACCCGCCTGGGTCTGTGGAGCCCAAAGTGAAGAAGGATTCAAATCCTTGTCAATTAGCATTTCTCTTGCCAGGAAAAGAGCATTAAAGGAGAGAGATCAGGTTATGGTCTAGTTATTTACCTGTGCAAGAAAAATAGCTAACAGGTAGACCGTGGCAGTTTGACAGATGTGCTATACACGATGGTCGTGCGAATACCTATTCCCTGACAAAGGATGGAGTGCGACATAAGCTAAAGCCATTGAAGGAGACCGAAGAAAAGGTATGTGGTAATGCAAGAATAACATTTGTTGATGGAAGAAAATTCTTAGATGGTATGAGGCATGAGCATGTGTGTTTTGCTTTAATTCCAAAAGTTGGTAAAGAAGAAGTAGAGGATGTACTTGTAGAGGTTGCAGATTTGTTGAATGAGTTTTAAGATATTGTATCTAATAATGTACCTAATGGATTACCACCAGTAAGGAAGATTAGTCACCAGATGGATTTGATTCCAGGAGCCAGTTTTCCAAACAAGGCAGCACATAGAATGACACCAGCAGAAAGTGAAGAGTTGAACAGACAAGTACATGAGTTATTGCAGAAGGGGTTGATTCGAGAGAGTCTGAGTCCCTGTGCTATACTAGCGGTATTAGCACCAAAGAAGAATGGAGAGTGGAGGATGTGTACAGATTCCAGAACAATAAACAAGATCACAATCAAGTATAGGTTTCCATTGCCATGAATGGATGATATTATGGATTGTTTGAGTGGAGCTGTGTATTTCTCAAAGATAGATCTGAAGAGTGGATATCACCAGATTCGGATCAGAAAAGGAGATGAATGGAAGACTGCCTTTAAGACAAAGGAAGGACTGTATGAGTGGTTAGTCATGCCTTTTGGGCTAACCAATGCACCGAGCACTTTCATGCGGCTCATGAATGAGGTTCTGAAAGAATTTCTGGGTAAGTTTGTCATTGTTTACCTGGATGATATTTTGATTTTTAGCAAGACATTGGAGGAACATATGATGCATATTCGTATGGCATTTGAGAAGTTGAGAGATGATAAATTGTTGATTAATTTGAAGAAGTGCAGTTTTGTGAAGAAAGAGTTAGTGTATTTGGGATTTGTAGTCTCAGTAGAAGGTCTAAAAATAGACCTAGAGAAGGTACAGGCTATCCTTGAATGGCCTACCCCAAGAAGTGCTACTGAGGTAAGATCTTTTCATGGTCTAGCTAGTTTTTACAGAAATTTTATCAAAAATTTTAGCAGTATTTGTGGTCCCTTGACTGAGACAATGAGAGGGGATAGAAAAGAGTTTAAGTGGACTAAAGGGGCAGAAAAAAGTTTTCAATTGTTGAAACAAAAAGTTATAGAACAACCTGTTTTAGCCCTTCCATATTTTAATAAGGTGTTTCAAGTAGATTGTGATACTAGTGGTACTGCAATAGGAGCTGTTATGAGCCAAGAAGGTAAACCTGTTGCGTATTTCAGTGAGAAGTTAAATGATGCCAAGAGGAAGTATTCTGTTTATGATCAGGAATTTTATGCTATAGTTCAGGCATTAAAGAAGTGGAGACATTATCTGCTTCCTAAGGAGTTTGTTTTGTATACTAATCATCAAGCTTTGCAATATTTGAATAGTCAAGGAAAGTTGAATCAGAGGCATTTGAAATGGGTTGAATTTTTGCAGAGTTATACATTTGTTTTGAAACACAGGAGTGGAAAGTCTAACAGGGTTGCAGATGCTCTTAGTAGAAGGCAACTATTGCTGACAGAAATGCAGATTGAAGTGGTTGGGTTCAAGGAACTCAAGAATTTATACCCAGAGGATCCCAATTTTGATGAAGCTTGGAAAGCTTGTACAGAACCTGTTGCTCTAGATAGGATGAAATGGTTGGACTTCATCATTCAGGATGATATGCTATTCAGAGGGAGTCAGTTGTGCATTCCCCGAAGCTCTATGAGGGAGAATCTCATCAAGGAGAAGCATAGCGGAGGATTGGCGGGACATTTTGGTTGTGATAAAACCCTTGGTTTGGTTAGTGAGAATTATTATTGGCCGCAGTTGCAGCAAGATGTGAAGAAGTTTGTACAGAGTTGCAGAGTATGTCAGATGGCGAAGGGAGTGAAGCAGAATACAGGGTTGTATCAGCCATTACCTGTACCAGAGAAGCCTTGGGAGGATATCAGTATGGACTTTGTTCTTGGTTTACTGAGGACACTGCGGGGACATGATTCAATTTTTGTAGTAGTTGACAAATTTTCAAAGATGGCACATTTCATTCCCTACAAGAAGACTAATTATGTTGTTCATATAGCAGAATTGTTTTTCAGAGAAGTGGTGAGACTACATGGTTTACCAAAGACCATAGTTTCAGATCAAGATACTAAGTTTGTTGGATATTTTTGGCAGACATTGTGGAAGAAGTTGAAGACAGATTTGAAGTTCAGTTCATCACATCATCCACAGACTGATGGACAGACAGAGGTGGTGAATAGAAGTTTGGGAAATCTGCTGAGATGTTTGGTTGGAGATAAGCCAACAGGATGGGATTTGATTTTACCATAGGCAGAATTTGCATACAATAATTTTGTCAATAGGAGCACTAGTAAATCACCATTCCAGATTGTATATGGAAGTAGTCCAAGAAATGCATCTGAATTGAAAAAGATAGATAAAGGAGAAATAAGTAGTGCTGAGGCTGAGGATTTTGTAGAACATTTGAAGAACATCCATGAGGAGGTGAGGAAGCATATTAACAAGATGAATACGTAGTATAAGGCTAAAGCAGATGAAAAAAGGAGGCATAAGAAATTTCAGGTTGGTGATGAAGTCATGGTTCATTTGCGGAAGGAGCAGTTTCCGGTTGGTACATATAACAAGCTGAAGATGAAGAAGTTTGGACCATGTACGATACTGAAGAAACATGATTCAGGAAACTCATATGAGGTAGAATTGCCTACTGAGCTAAATATTTCACCAGTGTTTAACATTTCAGATCTGACAGAGTATCATGAAGGAGGTGTTGAAGATGAGATCATAGCAGCATAGTGGAGTATTCCAGCAACTAGTTCAGACACTAAGGAGATTGAAGATATACTGGATAGTCGTGTTGGCAGAAGCACAAGAAATAAGACATATGAAGAATATCTAGTCAAGTGGAAAGGATGACCTGTTGAAGATTCATCATGGCTAACAAGGGTGGAGGTTAACCGTCTTAGTTTTCCTCTGCACACCTGAGTCGTGACAGGGTCACTTCTCAAATTACCTTGGGTGTCTGATGCAGGAGCATCCTGGGTGTAAGAGCAATCTTGCATCACCCAAAAATATTTTTATTTTTGAATTCAATAAGGGCTATCCTGTGCAGAGCTGCTATTTATGGAAAGTTACTATTTTTTTGGTAATTTTCATCTGTGCTCAGAATGATCTAATTTCTTTCTTGGAGGTTCATTTTGGTCATATAAGTCTGCCAGTAAAGTTTCATTTCCAGATCAAGTGTATGTTGGAAGATATTGAAGATTTTCGGTATTGGCAGCAGGGTACAGAAACTTTGGACTCAGTTTTGAAGGCTTTAGAGGCCCCGGATGAGGTCAAAAATTTTGGTGATGGGCGCTTGCGCAGGTCAAGCTTGTAGAGCGCTTCGTGGTGTTTCTGAAATGGGGTTATAATAGCCGATTGGGTCAACTGGTGATGACTTATGGTCTTCGAAAGTTGGGCCACCCGAAATGGCGGAAAATAATTTTCTTCAAAATTTCTGTTCGGGTTTCGAAGGTTGTCTTGAGCTGACTATGATGTAATAAAATGTAAAATAAAATAATTCTAAGTTTGGTCGGCCTTATTGGCTAAAATTCTGGAACCTTCCCAGGCGGTGGAAAAATTGCCTATATAAGGAAGGCTGTATTATTGTCTTAGGCAGTTCAGAATAGTTCTGGGTAGTAGATCTACATAATAGTTCGAGGCTTTGTCCTACAGAATATTGTAAGGGAATGCCCATGTGGCTTTGCATATTGTAATTCTGAAAGTTTGTAATTCTACATTTGTGGAGATAATAAGAAGCTAATTTTCTGTTCTTGCATATTGTTGTTGTTTCTCTATTTCTGTTATGTGTTTGTGGTATTAAGGGGAGCACCCTTCATCAGAGAGAGAGAGAGAGAGAGAGAGAGAGAGAGAGAGGGAATTAGGGTTTCATCTTATCTTTTAAGTGAGGACAAAACCCTAAATTCCAATTAGGGTTTGTGAGGCCACTTAGGAGTAAACTTTTGTTTACCTTTTATTTTAATTCTTACATTCTTTTATTTCAATTTACTATATCTTTTTTCATACTTAGTTTCATTTTATTATTTTTTATGTTCAATGACTTTTTAAAAGAAAATCTCTTATATTTCTAAATAAATATATTCAATTGAGAGAATTGTGTCTTAAGAAATTAAATAATGATGGGATTGTTTTTGGGTCAAGTGGATTTTTCCTTTTAAATTTATTTTCTAATTTAGTGGGATGGAATCGCAAGATCTCTTTTTTTTTTGAGATGTTTTAGGATTTTATAGCTTTATTATTATTTTTAAATGTTTGAGTAAATTAAATTGGTGAGTTTTATTTACCAAGTGGGACATAATCTTTTTATTTAATATTAAATGTTAATGTTGGGAATTTTATTAAAATAATCTTTATAATAATGTAATTCACAATTAAGTTTTAAGTTTTAGGCTTTTTGTGTTATATCTTTAATAAATAAGGAATTATTAATGTTTATTATTTTTAAAACAAAAAAAAAATCTAAAATAAATTATTGTAATGAAATATTCTATTTAGTGGTAAGTCCTTTAGAAAATTAAATAGTGAATGTTTATTTTGATCTAGTACTAAATACATTTCTTTGAAATTTGTCAAAATTGAGCATTATTGAAATTAAATAAGAAGCTAGTGTAGATTATATTATATTATTTATTTATTTTTATTTATTTTTATTAATTTTTGAATTGAGAATTATGAATGGGAATATATTATGATTGATTTTAAAATTGTGGGATATTTTATTAATTGATTAATGTCTTTATTATCTTCCTATGTAACTGGGATATAAGGGAAGATTAATTTATTATTTTATAATCCCTTAGGGGAAATAATAATAACATATTTTGATTCCTTGTATAATTCCCATTCTTCTCTATGGGTACGTTCCCTATAAATAAATCTATCTTTTATCAACAACTATATAGTTCCATTACCCTACTATTTTGGGGCATAATTACTATACTCTTGAAAATTAATCAAACTAAGATTAATATGTTAAAGGGTTTAAATTAAATTTTTAGTTAAAAACTAGTTAATTTAAAACTTGATAATGTTATTTTTATGGGGCCAATATATGTGGCTAGTATATTGGTCAATGTAAAAATAGCATTACAACTTAACCTGGAATTATGTTGGAATCCTTAGTACTCCTAGAAATTAATGAATCAGTCACATAAACATTACAGTTCTGTTTAATTAAATTTTAATAAATTTTATACTTATATATGTATAAAGAAGTAAAGGCTTTTCTCTTCTTTGACTTTATGAATGTATATTATGTTATGCTAGTAGGACTCATTTTTGTCCTTTCTAAGATGTCCATCCTTTTAGGGAAAACCTTAGTTAAGTGAATCCAGTAGTAGGATGCCTCCAGTCACGCGTAGTGCTTGCCGACGTGGGTGGAGACCTAGAGGTAGTCATGTGGCAATTGAGGGAGATGATCGTACAGCCAAGGGAGTAGGTGACATGCAGGGGCCCCCTCTTGTACCACCACCTAATCCAAACCAGGACATTCTTAATGCATTACAAAATCTAGTTGAAATAATTATGGATAGATTTCCTCCAGGAGGCCAGCAGGCTGAGGTCCAGAAGCGGAGTAGAAGTCCTCCACCTCGATGAGTAGAGGAGCTGAAAAATCATGGGGATGAGGTTGTACACATGCCAGAACCACCACCAGTGATAGTGCCAAGAGTGCCCCATGATACAGGGGACCAGATCAAAAACCTCTTACAACTTGAACCACCACCCTTTTCAAGATCCACAGATGGAGAAGATGCTGAGGCTTGGCTATTTAGCCTTGAGAGATGTTTTGGGTTGCACGCTTACGAAAGTGACCTTAAGGCATGACTTGCAGTTCACATGCTGAGGGGGACTACCTCTACATGGTGGAGGTAGGAGGAATATAAGAGTCATCTAGTCATAGATACCCTCACATGGGAGGCCTTCATGGAGAGATTTCAAGCCTGATATATGTCAGAGCATTTTAGAGAGTGTCACATCGACAAGTTTCATAGCAGCAACAATCTCAGCAGAGTCCCCAACGGGACTAGGGAACTCAGACTCAGTCATCTAGAGATGGCTCCAATAGATCTGGTATGACAAGTGGGCAGCAATAGTCTAGAATTCAGGGGAGTTAGTTCCAGGCTAGAGGACCATCTTATTCATGCAGTGCCATGGGGAACATTGTGAGAGATTGTCCTTTGGGTCATCTAGTTAGTAGTCAGATTTCGGTAGACTCAGAGCTTTTAGGGAGGACACATAACAGATGAGAGATCAGTACCCCCATCTTTTTGATGAACTCCAAGAGGAAGTTCATGCCTAGGGGGGGAGGATGTTAGGTCATACCCCAACCCATCCTAGCTCGGCATTCATTTTAGCATTTGATTCATCAGGATGATACTTTGAGTAGAGACATTTGACCTATTTTGGATTACATATGCTATCATTAGATCTTATGAGATGATTGTTATAGATTTTTATGGTGATGATGTTAGTCGTACTCTTTATATATGCTTGTTTTGGTTCCATGATTATCTATGATATATGAGTTCTACAGTTTGCATATGTTATGTTATCTTTCAGTATAATGAATATTGGTGGAATCATGGTTCTATGATTAGTTTAGGATTACATGCTTGTGGATTATGTAATGTTTCATGAAATGTAGTTATATATATTTTTCAAGTTTAGATGTTATTACTTCATTTTTCAAAATGATTATTAATGCAAAGATTTTATGGTTTACTAACATCAAAATTGAGTGCAGAAACATGGCCATGGTTGTAAGTTGGGGAAACAAGGAAGGATCTAAGTGCAATCAGTTGGAAACCAAGGTCGACTCTAGAAGAGAATGACCTCGTTGTATTGTGATTTTATTCATAAATGTGATGCATGTGTGTATGTGGTTGACAATGTTTGTAAATATATGTTTGTAAGTAAATTTTTATTTTTTAAAAATATATAAGTGTATTTGTCCACAAAGCATGACAAATGTGTTTGTGATGTGTGCTTTAGTGATGTGTCACTTGACACCATGGTGATGAAGTGGCATGTTGAGTAGAATATGGACCCCACCCTCTCCATAGTTGGTCTTGAGCATTCCTAAGCTAGGTAGGTGGTTTAAGGAACCAAGATTTGATAAAAACAATACTCCATTTTCGGATGCATTATTAATTTGGGATTTTGAGTGGTTCTGTGGAGTCCTAGGGTGAGGTTTAGGTTGAATTTTGGTGCCCCAAGGCTAGTGCTTGGGTTAGGGGGCTTATTTCTTCTATTTCCACTTTCCTAGGCCACCTTTTTGCCTCTCCAAATGGGCCATTTTTTATATGTACGAAAATGGATATGCTATCTAGGATGTCTCTCATTTTCATGTGTTGAAATTCACTCCAAACCTTAGGTAAGGGCAAGTGTCATTTTGTCTAAGATCTAGAAACCTAATTGCCTTGGGAAGTGAGATGAGAGAAGAATGTTTCAATGACTTTAAGGGAGAGAGACTTAGGAAGGACACACGTGTTCATTTTGGTCTATGGGAGATTTGGAGAGAGTAGGAGGATCTAGAGAGTTTTGGACTAGTGGACTTGAGGAGGATAGCAAGCTTGGAGTCAAGAGGAGCTCATCTACAATTCTTCATTTAGCCTTCGCTTAGGAGGAGGTTGGTGGTTACCATCTTGTGATTACTTTTAATATGCTTTGAAAGAATGGTACTATGTGAAAGTTTTGTAAATTGTAATTCCTTGTGTGAATCTTGTATTGTTTGGTTTCTTTTGTGAATTTTCTTTCAAACTTGTTAGTTTAATTTTAGTTTAATTTTATCTACTCAAAAGAGGTTGATATTTTTTGGACTGTAAATTACTTATTAAAATTAGTTTTCCAACATATAAATGTAATATGAAAGATGTCATGTACAGGAAGGTTGAAATTAGTTGTGTATTAAGTATTTGACTTCTTTGTATAAAAAGATAAATTTCCTGTATCTATGTTAAGTGTTTTAATGCTGATTGCTATTGTTATTTATATGATTCAGATTTTTTTTGCATTAGTAAATTTAGCCATAAGGTTCTTTTTAATATTGAAGTTGATAATCAAATTTAACAGAACAATATATTTTTGTAGTTTGGAATATATGTTTATATAGTATGTTCATTTTCTTATATCAAATAAAATTGAAATAAAGAAACCTATAAGTTCATTGTGAAGCTGAATGCATTAGACAGAATTTCAATTTTAAGGTTAGAGATTTGCAAATTAATTTAGAATATGTATGTAATATGTCAAAACTGAAACTTAAACTTGGGAAGAAAATTAAATGCTTAAGTGTATAAGCTGATCTGTATTTTACTTACATTAGGAAGTTCTTGAAACTAACCTGTTCTTTATCATAATCTAAAACTCATATGTAGCTGGTTAAAATTTAATCCCTAATGTCAACTAATATAATTCTATACTGACTTATAAATCTAAATCAATAAGTTACTATAATAACACTGACAAATGTTTTCTGTACCTTTTTCTATGTTAATCATTTAAAGGTTCTTTGCTTTTTGTTATTTCCATTTGAATAGAAATTCCTATTTTAAAAAGAGGTAAAGATGTTTATGTTTTGCCTAGTAGATTTTTGGGCATTACAAAGTGTTCTTGTGTATCACTAGACTATTGAGTTTACTTAGCAAGGTGAAAATCTCATTGATAATATCTGTACCCCACTCCACTATGATACCAACCCATAGTTTCTTAAGTCATCAAAAAGTGACACTTTTTGAGATAAATAGTAACATAAAGCGATGTGTGGAAATTGATGGCCATCAACCTCTTTCAACCATTTTCAAAAACAATCCCTGAAGAATCAAAGTTAACATGTCTTGAAGGATTCAACAAGTATTCAAACCCCAATCATACACAAAGGAGCTTTTATTTACTGCATGTGAGCTATGCCCACCAAACACAAGAACATGCAAGCCTTTTTCATTTCCAAAACCACTATTCCAAGAACTTTTTTCAAGCCTTCTCAAGATACCTTCTATGCCTTTTTCAAGCTCTCTGAAGCTATTTTCCAACCTAAATGATATGACTGCACTAAGGACTCCTTGACCACATCATAGAGGCTTTTCTAGCTCATCATTCACCATATAGATTATCATCACTCAATGTGATAAGGCCTAGTGGAGGTCTTTTCCTCAGAGAGTCCACAAATGTGTGTTCAATAGGCTTACAATTTTTGTCACATGGTTCACTATCACAATGATTTCTAATCATAGGGAAAGAAGAACATGGTTTTCCAATCATAGAGAAGGTAAACCTTGAGGGAAGACATGTTGTAGACCTTGTGAAAGATTCAACATTCCTAGATCTCATAAACACTAAAAATCCTCATAAATGAAGTTCTATGATATAGGTTTACAAATATCTCTAACTTTCTCTCATACAACATAGAATTTCAAGGTCTAAGAGATAAAATTAATTACAATAACACAAAATACAAAAAATTTGACCATCCATTGATTGAAGAAGCAAAGGAGAAGCATATTACATATAGGAAGAGGGATTTGGTTGAATTATAAGGAAAACCCAACACTCAATGAATGGTGGTGATTTACCTCCCACTAAACTAGGATAAGGTGTCAAAATAGAATTAACACCTCTCTAAACAACTCATAAATGATGGCAACTTGTATGAACATGTGTCAAATGAATATGGATAACTAATTATGCTTAATAATCCTAAGTTTAAATAAATCAAATATACATGTTCTAGCATGAATTCTGATGGTATTCCTATGAGGGAGTATCAAAGTAATGATAGAGGCATGCTACATTGGTTGTCTATTGCATTCATGACAAAGTTTATCATTGATGGCAACATATTCTATTGATTAGTTACCCAAGAGCCTGCATAAGATGTTGCAGAGAATTGTATGGACCCAGTACATATAATCAACATGTGCACACTTAAGGGGAGATTCCTAATGATGTCTTGGGTCACCATATTTAATCACACATTCTTATGAGTTGATCTAACAAATTTATCACTAAACTAATGATGACTAGTTTTCAGAAGACAGTAATTGTGTTTTCACAAACTTAATTACAAAACTTTGTGGATAGAACTCATTGTTATTTAAGTTATAATGAGCGAGCATAGGTTTGTGTTGGACACTGGATTGAGAGATTATTATGATCATATGGAGTCATGATCATACATGTAGTGTCAGTTATAGCGTGTGCACTGGAGAAGACCTATTTGGAGGCTGACTTGGAACACATTTCGAGTAATATGATATCTTAGCTTAATCAACAGATCTAAATGATTAATTGATGTAACTATTACCCAAAATTCCCTATCTATTTAATTTTGGCTACATGCTGGACTTCATGCAGAGGTCTACAATTTAAACCATATTGAATACCCTGAGAAGTTTTTATGGCCTTGGGTTTTTCCTCTGGTCTCTGCAATTGTTTAATCCCTGGTCTACAAGCCTTTTTATTTGAAAATCTACCATTTTGGCCAAAATCCCTAAACCCTTGGTCCTGTTCTATTTTTTTGTTACTTTTCAGGCCACTTAAAAATCTCATAAATGCATCTGCTTATTAATTTTTTTTGCCACCCCGCCCAGGTTTTTCTCTTTAATATTTCCTAAGTTTCCTACATCCCATCCTTTAATATTTCCCTGGGCCCAGTTCTTAGTTGTAGTTAGATCCAATGCTTATCACATAATCTCATGGGATCTTCTGATCCCATGCGATAATGTGACCACCGTCTGATGCAAGGTCAGGTTTATTCTTCCTTATGAGGTGTCAGTCGACTGTAACGTGCTCATTTTCTATTGGCTCTTGACTGATGATGTGGCCTTTGAACTTTTCAAAAGGGATTGCAATATCTTTTACAGGTTTCTTGTTGGTATGTTCCTATTGGTTGAATGTGAGGGCGTGGGTAGTTCAAATTTATGTTTTCAGGGGCGTTTGTAGGTGGAAAGGTGATGCAAATATCTAGATAGCCGTTTTGATGGATTTTCCTTGTGAGAGTACCAGATTTGATAGTTATGGTGACTTGAGTTGTAGGGACGTAGTTGGATAAAGGTTTTTGTCTACTGGTAGTTTCAGTACAGGGATGGGCACTCAAAGACATATCTGATCGGCCATGATATTACAGAGATGTATTTATGGTCAAATTTGATTATTTAGGGTTGATATTATTCTGATAAAAAATCTTTGTAACCCTAGTTAGGTTTAACTCATGCCTACATGCAAAAAGAAGAGATATATATAATGTTTTTGGAGCTTTTGAAGCTCAGAGTTCACATTTTGTAAAGAGAAAAAATATCTTTTCTTAGAAGGCTATCTGAGACATTTTATTTTTGTTCTTTGGTTTTCTACATTCTGTAATGTCCCATTGATAATTCAGATATTGAAGGGTTTTTTGTGACATTCTTCATGTCCCTATGCCTTCTTGTGTGGGTTATTTCTTAATGAATTTAGTATTTACATGCTTCTTAGTGATATCTTAGGATTCTTGATCCCTCTTTCTTTCTGCAATTTTGTGTATCATTGTGGATGATTTGATGTGAGTGCTTTTGTGGGTATATTTCAACCCCTTAACAATCTTGTCTCATTCCTATACCTAGTTGCAGGGGTGAATGTTTGTTTGCAGGTCATAGATTGTTGTCTAAATCTAAAGGGTATTATTGTTTGTGAAAGAGTATCTCTTTCCTTGAATAGCTCTTTTCACCTATAGATGCTTCTATGAAGTACTTATGTAAACCTATTCAGTGAGTTGTGGTCTCCTAGACCTAAGTCTATCAATTGATTTCATCTTTTATACTATAATTCATACCATATTTTTGGTGTATCACCTAGTAGGATAGTTTGCTTTCAGTTATTTCCCTTACAAGCATTCCTTCTATCCCTTTCCCTCAAAAGATTTGCTTTTCTATCAAGAAGAAAATTAAGGTGATTATCCAAGAGGAACCAGCGTAGAATCTGGAGGTCTCATCTCAGTTAGCATAGGTCCCACACCTAGAGATGATTCCCATGTTATGGGTATGTGCAAGATCATGAGGGGCCAAACTATGCCCTTAAGTGGCAATGAAAAATCAGCAAATCAGGGTTAGTCAACTTGACGTGAAAATTTCAACTAGCTATGAACCTAATATCAAAAAGTTGTAAGAATATAATCTATAGAAAAATGAATGTAGTTTCTAAAATACTAGGCCTTTTTTGAGAAAAAGTTAGTATGAATGGTGAAAAGTATAGATTTCAATGCAGCAGTACAAAAATTTTAGGAAAAAAATAAGTAGGTGTATGTCTGACCACCTTAATCATAATCAAATTATAATATTTTATTATAAGAATTTATATATAAGTAGTAGACTCATGCCTAGATGTGAAGCATATTTTTTTGTAATTTTATTCCAAAAAAATAATTAATTGTGAATTTTTTGCTACAACATTTTTAGAATAAAAAACTCCCGTGTCTGACCACCTTAACTCATTCAAAACTTTACAAAATTCAAATTTTATTTATTTTTCCTTATAGTAGGAAAAGCATAGAATGTGACGCATTTTTCAGATTTCAAAAATATTATACCGTTTGAAAGTTATAGTCATTTTTCAATCAGTATATAAATCAACACTTTAGAGGTAGCTCAATTAGAAAATAACTAATAATTACTTACTAAATTCAAAATTTGATAGCAATTATATCGATAGAAAGTGGATAATCTCCTTAAGATACCCTTTTCATTTTATCAAATTCGGGTGAAAAAAAAGTCGTCAGCTACATTGTCAAAGTTTTGAACTGACATCACCACTTTTTGGCCCCTCATGATCTTGCACATACCCTTATACTAGGTTATCAAGACTACGAGAGCTTCAGACAAGGGTGAAAACTTAGTGTATAACAATTCTAGCACATCCGGTGGGACCAAAGTTCAGATTCATGTTCAAGGTAAGCTATCTCTGA
Source organism: Chamaecyparis obtusa (assembly GCA_027943335.1). NCBI lineage: Eukaryota > Viridiplantae > Streptophyta > Pinopsida > Cupressales > Cupressaceae > Chamaecyparis > Chamaecyparis obtusa. Next base: position 153,328 of record BSBK01008631.1, read on the forward strand.
TATGCTGATAACATACTACAGACCTAGGAGAGGTCATTCTGCTGCATATTTGGTGACTCTGGAAGGTCTACTATTTTCAAAGATCAAGTGCTGGTATGTTTCAAATCTTTCATATTCAAACCCCAACTAATTGCATGAGTAGACATGTCAAGTTATTATGGACAGTTAGGTTACTCACCATCTTATGATGAGAATAGTGCTTAATGGGCTATTTATTAGCCTTATCAAAGCCACCTAAAGCCTACTTTTATCCCAAGCTTCCATACAATACAAGCCTGTCATTATATGCAGCATGCCCCAAATGATTTTTCCCTTGTGCAAGATTATGAAAGAGCCCTCTACCAAGAAGGATCATGGGCACAAATTGCACAAAAAAAGTTGCAGGGCCAGCTCCCATATCATGCTTACCACCCACCCGCCCCTTCTCTGCCTAATTGGCAGAAAACTCTGAGCTTAGACTTCATGAAAGAGCAAGAGAAGATAAAGAATGTGTTTCTTGATTTGATTAAGCAAGTGTTTAAGATCAGAGAGCAGCAGGAAATGGAGGCTCAAAGCTACAAGCAAGGGTTCATTCCTTACCAAGCGGTAGAAACTCTTGTTGATGAGCAACAAATAAAAAAATTCCAAGAAGAGATCAGACACCGAGCTGACATTGAGACAACAAGGTTGAGATCACAAATTGCCCAACAAGAGGCTCCTAGACCTAAAATTCCAAGTTGGAGGACCCATTTCCCTCAAGATCCTACACCTGAAGAGCATACAAGGTGCTCATTTCCAAGTTTTAAGACCACCCTTCAAAAATCTGAGCCTGTTTTGGAGTAGTTGCAACCTTATCATGGTTTGCAATGGCCTAAAGACTATATCGAGATAGAGCCAGCTACAAGAGACCAACATCAAGATGTTAGGGCCTTTAGTTTTCCAAGCTTCAAGATAGGTGTTGGGTATCCTAAAATTTTTTCGAGGTTTGTGTCCAATTCCTGGTTTAAGTCTCCATGCGAGTGTTATACCTACACTAGGGTTTGTAAAGTGTCATGAAAATGGTTTTTGACATGTTCAGGAAAACCCTTACCCTAGGTCTTGTCTTTCAAAATGTTTCCAATTCATTTCTAAACTTCATGTGGCCCTCTTGTTTCTTTTTCTTGGTTACCTTTAAGTCACTTAAGTTGCTATTTGTGCATGTGCTTATTTTCCCCAAGTGTTCACCGAATCGGGAAGTGTCTTATCAAATTTCAAAACAATCTGGCGATTCAGTGAATGAGTCAAATTCATGTTCACTATTAATATCAGTCACCAGTTCTCTAGATCTTCCAGTGGTTATCCCAAACATCCAGTGAATTGGAGAATGCATTAAAGGCACACTTTTTGATTACTTTGTTCGCTAAGTCTCCAAGTGCTTCGGCGGTTTCATTTTCCTTTCCGAGAACTAGCGAATGAGGGTTATCTCTAGTTCTCGCAATCTTTGGCAGTCTTGTGAAACAATCTAGCGATTAAGCGAACACTTTGTTTGCTTATTCTCAGAATCTAGCGGTCAAGGGTCATGTCAACTAGAGAATTAGCGAATACCGTGGATTGTTTTCACAATCAACAACCCTGTTTTAATCTCAAAATATCTGTGGGTCCTGCATATTTGATCTGGTGAATGAGTGACTAAATACTTATAGTGCTATCCTCTAAATTTGGTGGTTCTAATGGTTTGCCCAAAAGATTTTAGTGGAGATAAGTTTTCTCACATTCGCTTATTCTCAGAATAAGTTGGTGACATGCTAAACAACTTAGCGATTCAGTGAAGCCAGTGGTCGCCAGTTCTCTTAATAAAAGGATAAAGGTTAAAACAATCTAGCGAATAAGTGAATCAATGGATGATAAGTTTTAAGGTCTCAGTCGTTTATTCTCGAAATGAAATTTTCAATGATATGAAGTATTTGGAGAACTAGCGAATGCTCTTTGTTCGCTGATTCTAAAACTTAAATGGTTAAGGTTTTTGTTATTCAGAGAACTAGCGATAGCCATCGATTGATGAAGATCAATGGTCAATCTGGAATCCTAGTATAAAGTGATGATTAAGGAAAGATTCAGTGAATCAGAGATTAAAGGGGTTCGCTAGTTCTCTAGACAATCAAGCGGTTAAGTATATCTTTAAGTGAATGCACGAACCCTTTGTTCGCTAGATCTCCAAGAAAATTGACCATCAGTCATAATATTAAGAGAATGGGAGGTGGCTTTGTTTGCTAGTTCACCAAATGGTAATTGCAGTTAACTGTTTAAGTGGGAGCCCTTTGTTTGATGATTCATGAAATGCATGGGTGGTTAAGGATAGGATTCCGAGAACCCGCGAAGCTAGTAGTCACTAGTTCTCCAAATTTGAACCAGGATTAAACAGGGATTCAGAGAACTCGTGAAGCCAGTGGTCACCAGTTCTCCAGTTGCTAGCTAGGGTTAGCATTATATTCAGTGACCAAGACAAGCCAATAGTCACGGGTTCGCTAAATGGGCTCAGATGGAAAAGGTCATAAAGGGAAAAGAAAAAGAACCGTTGCCACATAGATAAAGTACTTTGTCGATCTGGACATGAAACCAGTAAGCCATCAAATCAGCTTCAAGAAGAAAGATTGCATGACGCAAATAGTTTTAAAGTACAGAATCATGATCATTTCCTCTTCACCTTGTTTTCAAGTAGTTTAATCTATCTGTCAACATCCGGACATGGCGAGCTTGAAATTTGAAATCTGAGGGTACATAAAATTGAATATGGGATCAATTAAGGAGATTTGCATTAACTATGGTAGTTGCACACCTTGGATTCATATCGATAAATAAGTTGAAGCTCATTGTTTATTTGTTAAGTCTTAGAGTTTCTGTTTGTCTAGAGAATTTCTGACCATAAAGCATTTGAGATACAGAGAATTGAAGGTGTTTCTGTAGCAAGGATGAGTCAACCTGAGAAGAGTGTAGCGTCTTCTAGTAGTGAGGCCAAGTCCAAAACTGGTGAGGATAGGAATAAACCAAATTTTTCAGATGAATTCCTGAAACTGTTGCCGGGCTCCAGTCAGAACAAGAGGGCTGTTGATGACGTGTTTGAAGATCTTTTGGAACGGTGTAGAGACCCAATCACTTTGGAATTCTTAGGTTACACTATTTTCAACTTCTTTTACAGCAATAAAAATAAGCATGTTCCTGTCTGTAATGGTTGGGTGTTAGGATTGGGAAAAATGGTTGTCCGTAATGTTTTCCTAGATGTTGATTTAATTGTTGCCCTAGCCAGAAGTTATGACACTATCTCAAGGACAATTAGAAAAGAAGACCAATCACCCTTAGTTACTCTTGATAGGGGATCTTTTATGAAAGCTTTTGGTCTATACATGTCCTTTTCAAATGAGATTGATTTGAACAAAGAAAAGGCAAGATACAGAAGCAATATAGGGTCAGTAAAAGACCAGTTGGTTAAACATATGCCAAAACAGGATAAATCTATAGCCCCCCTTCTTACTAACATGAATGCCCAATATCAGTTCAAATCCCTCCATCATTATATGAGATATACTTGCTATGCGTTATGTAGAGTTTTGGGAATTGATGGGAATGCAAAATTTTTACCAGCTGACTTGCTGATGATTATCTTGGATATTCAAAATTCCTTGGTAAAGACTGACTATGATTACATTCAATATGTGATTGATAGGATGCATCAAGGGCTGATGTCTGTCAAAGAAAGTAAAAGTCCTATTGAGTTCATGCATTATTCTTTATTAATGCATTTGATTCTTTTTTTCAACATCAACAGTTTTGATGTAAACATGTTAAAACCAAGGTTCACTTTCAAGGATCAACACAATCCAGTGCAGTTGTGGGTGAGAATATGGAATTCTACCTCCAATGAAGCAGATTTTTGTGTTTTTCAAAATTTCATTATCTTTCCAATTATCAGGATGCTAGGCATAAATGTCACCAGGTTATCCCCTAGAGTCCTTAGGCTTTTAAGACCACTGCATTATGTGGATAAGTGGGATGGAAATCATAATTGGGGTGACTTCTACTTAGGAGATAATTCCACAATTATCAGAGTTTATGGTTGTCCCTAACCCCCACATTTATTACCAAAGTATGTGCCTCCGAGAGTGGCTTGTTTGGAATTTGTTTGGCAATTGATGTGTACAAATAGAGAGCTTCTAGCCCCTCATAGAAAGGGTACGTTCACACCCAGGCAGTTCAGGGTAGGTGACTTCCTGATAGGAAAGAGGGCTTTTCCTCAAATTAGTGCATGGCTACAACAATTCAAAATGGTTACTGGTGCTTGTAGGCACATAGATCCTGAGGGCTTCATCAAGATTGCCAGGATGACTTACATCCCAAACATTGGTGTGATCAAGGAGCATGAGGGTTTAGATGAAGAAGATGTGATTAGAAACATTTTAGATGAAGATGAGGTTAAGAGGAGATGGTACAGATTCTTTGATTTAGTAGATTTTTCCAACCAATTGAAAGCATCTTAGATTCCTTTTGATGGTTTTTTCCCTGATCTTCCTTATTTGAAGAAGATTGATGGGATGATTGAAAAATATGATACTTTGGCGAATCAATTGGAAAGCTTGATTGATCAGAATAAGCCAGAGAAGAAGAAAAAGAAAGATTATTCATCTTCTAATGAGGAAGAATTTACTAATGAGTCACAAGAAGAAGATAGTCCTCCACAGGTTGAGGGACCACCAGTTGTTGATCTCAATCAAGATCATCCAGAAATAAATGATATCTCAGAGCCACCATTGAAGAGATAGAGGCTTGAGGAAGGTGAACCTTCAAGGCATGAGAAACAAAGAAGGGAAATTGACAGAGCATCTTCTCTTGTACCAAGTGATAGGCCATATCATCATCAATTGAGGAAAGCAATAAGAGCAGGCAAGAAAATAGCCATTGAGCAAGAAAGCAGAGAAAAGTCCTTGTGGTTGGAGAAGGATATCAGAGAGGTCTATCAGGAGGAATTCTTGAGGGATGATCAATTCATTAAGACTAATGAGTTCAAGAGTTTTCTCATTTGGAACAAGCAACAAGAAGTAAAAAAATCTTTGCCTGAAGGTATGGAGCCAAGTGAAGAAACTTTGAGAGCTCTTGCTTCATATGATCCTAGCCTTGATCCTATAATAGTGGACGAAGCCAGAGAATTGGTTAAATCAAGTGGAATGTTGTTAACCCTAGGATGGGATTTGACTTCTGCATTCCTCATTCATCAATTGAGAAAGCAACCAGAGGGTAGCCTATCATATGAGGTTCACATTGGTGACATGATAAGAGGAAGTGGCTATGACCCTAAGTCCCAAGCTGTTGCAATGTGGTCTATGGCCCCCAAAACCCAAAAGCCATCTCTATTGAGTATAGAGGATAAGATGGAGGGGAATAAAATTATATGGACTGTACAAAATATAACAGACCTTGAAGTCTACAAGGTAGTAACTCATTGGGCTAATCTGAATGAAGCCAAGATAGCTCAGCTGTCAGAAAGATATGCCAAATTGTTTGAAAGTTCAAGCATGGTAGCCAAGGACAGAGATTTGAAAATGATGAAGATCAAACAATTGGAAGATGAGCTGGCAGAAATAAAGGTCAAACTTGAGGAAGCCTCAAAAATAATTCCTCCTCCTCTGCAAGTTGAGGTACCTATTCAGATAAATTTGGAGGCACCTGAGGGACCTGCTGAAGACTTGGAAAAGGTGAAATTGGATGCATCCCTGGACACTATAGCCAAAATAGTGCAGTATAGGCAAGACAAAATAAAGGACAAGATGGATGCAGTTCATAAATCAGTCAGCCTATTACATCAGACCAATCAAAAGGTGAATGACTATTTAGCCACCTTGGAGCCACTCTATAGTATTTGGTCTGGGAGGAATTTGTTGTTTGATAAACTTGACAGTTTACAACAACACAGGCCTGATATCCCAAAAGTAGTGACTGATGTATTTGAAAGGATTGGCCTAATAAGTGCTGTATCAAAGTTTTTCAAAGGAAAGTCAAACCAAATAAAGGCTAGGTTAGCCATGTTTGATAAAGACTACAACAAGTATTTTCCCCCGGTATATGATGACAATTGAAATGTCGTCAAGCTGGAAGATTGGAAGTTGTCAATGGGTCAGTTGGTAATCAAGCAAGATGCCTTCCTAAAAGATAATAAGGCTTTGGATGTGGAAAGAACTAACAATATAATTGATAATTTATTCAAAGTTGAAAGTGACTGTATTAAGTTTACAGTAAAAGTTAAAAATGTGACTGATTCTACATGGGAATGGCAAGTCAACTTATTACAGGAGCTATAGAGTTATGACTGGCCATCTGATGATGATGTGGCAGCTTGGGAAAAGCTAATAACAAAGAAGAAGAAAAAACCGGTTATCCAGCTGACAGAGGAGGAAGAAGAATAGATTGCACTTGGCACCTGATCCAGAATTTGAGGGAGAGCATGTTCAAACAAAGAATGATGTAAATTAGCTTGTAATGGCGGTCATCATTCATATAACAAACTTGGTAACTCCTCTGAAAATATCTACAAACAAAGGTGCCAGCTGCGGAAGTTGTCTAGAATTGAAAAAATATGCCTTGCTGTCTTTATTAAATATCTTTCTGTTTGTATTTTCTTTTGTTTTTTAGTGCAAATTTCTATCAGCCATCCGAAGCTTGTTGCATCCTTTCGAGGATTCTAGGATGGTTGATTAGTATAAATAGTCAGTTTCTATTGAAGATAGAGGTTGGAAAATGTTTTTGTAAAGGAGAGGTCTGGAATATAGAACTTTATTTTCTTGAAATCAAGGAAGACTGTATAAATGCATCTGATCAATTAATACAATACACTGGAGCTTTGTTACTATCATTTGATTGTCTTTACATGTGGAGTGTTTTAGTTTCTTTATGTATTTAGATTGTAAGATAGTTTAAGTACATCTTTCACAAGGTGAATGTAGGGGTTGAGCTTAAGTTTCTTTCAAGGAAAGAGTAAAATCTTAGGGGAGGTCTCTGGGAATTAAATATCTATATGTGGATTTGATGACAGGTGTAGGAATGGGAACAATGATATGTTAGGCATGTCATTTGAGTTTCATTGTATTCATTTTAATAGATATATGTGAAGGTAGAGTTTGACTCTGATGCCCAACGGATAAGGGACTGTTTTAGATCCATTTACATTGGTTTACCATCCAAGATATAATTGACTGAAATTTTACTTTATATGCATAATTTCTAGACTTGAGACATTTTATGACAAGTTCATAAATATGTATTTCAATGCTTTGAAGAAGCAATAAATGAGGTTAACCCTTCCCTGAGTTTAACTCTAAAAGGAAGAAGGATGAATATCCTTAAGCCATTGTTTCATGTTGCTGTTTATATAGTCCATATCATGATGTTGTGTATCAGGATAATTTGGGTTATACTCAGAGTTTTAGCAACTTATTGTGTTGAATTTTGAAGGCAGTAACAAAGCAGTGAAGGAGCAAGTTCTCAATTCAGAGCTCAGTTGAACATTGAATTGATAGAGGTACACCTGCCTGAGTATATATTACTCAAAGTGAAGAAGGTCTTAACCTTAATACCTTAGTAGTTTGTAACTTGCTAGGTTATAGCAATTGGGATTATTTGAGTAATTGACTAATCTGCAGGTTCAAACACTAACAAAATTGGCAACTCTACTGGGGACTTATTTTGATAGCTTGCAATAGGTTAGTGAAAATCTTGTCTATTGTATGTTTGTAGACCAGTAGAAATAATTTTTCATTCCCACTTGAGTAGTGGGTGGTGACTCTAAAGAAATCTGTGTTACCAGTTGCTAATAGTTGCAAAATTTTGTAAAATTGTTGTCATTTACCATGAGTCGACCAAGGAACACTAGGTCTTACTATAAGGATCATCCAGAAGATAATATAGGTGATGAACTCCACACACCAAGTAGAAAGCAATGGTCTAGGAGAGGCCAAAATAATGCTAGTTCCTAGGCTCCTTCTCGAGAAAGATTTCATGTTCCACTTCCTCATGAAACTTCTTCATCTTCTGACGATCCTGAGCATGTCAAAAGGGTCACACCAGAGGTCTATATGCAGAAAGAAGTAGTTAAAGAAGTAGGTTTTTTCCCTACTAGAGAAACCCTTGAACAACCCGATGAAACCTCTACTGCTGAAATAGCTTCATATGATTCTGAGAAGTTAAGAGAGGAAGTGATTGTCTTGAGAGAAAAGGAACGTGAACAATTAGCAGAAATTGCTAATAGAATGAAGGTAAGGGAACAACAGCTTCGTGAATTGCTTCTGGAAAGGGAAGAACTCCTCAAGAGAACCAAGAGAAATGAGACCCATGTTAGTGATCTAAACCAGGATGTACAAGGTTTGGATAAAGACTTGTTTGGTGATATGCAAGCTTTGAGAAAGCAAGCTCAGGATACCAGGCCCCAACAAAGTGAATTTGAGGGAACAGGCCATGTTTTAAGATAATTGAATCCCTCTGAAATAAAAAAAAACAAGGAGATTAAAATTGCCCCCAAGGAAATCCCTGATAAGGGAAAACAAAAGGTGGTGGGTGTTGTTATAAATGAACCGAAGAAGGTTGTGCCCATTCTTGATGTGCCTACTCAAGTGAGTATAGATTTAGACAGAGCTAGGAAAGAAAAGGAGGATTTAGCTATGCAACTTGAGAAACTTGAGTTAGAGGCTGCTGCAGATGAAATGAAGAGGAAGATTGCCTTTCTACATGCTAACATGAATACATCTACTAGTAGTTCTGTCCCTATTACCATAGGAACAACTTCATCCAGTCAGCCTAACATTTCAATTCCAAATACTCAAGCCTTTCACTCTGGACAATATCCATCTGGACAATTTCCTAGTCAAGTTCCCTTTATAGCTGGAGGTACAGTGGGAAATGTGCCATGTCAAAATGCTGCAACAACCCCTTCAAATCAACTTACTATCCAAAGATGACCAGTTCATTTGGATAGATATAGGCCTTTGTTTTTTGATGGTATTCCTGGTCAACCCAATGCTATTCCTAATGAAATCAGGAAGAAGATCCCATTATTCACTGGGAATAATGTTATTACCTGTGAGGAGCATTTGAAGTTTTTCACAGATAAAGTTAATGACTATGAGATCGAACATGAAGATGTCATTATGAAACTTTTTGTTCAATCATTGATTGAAGATGCTAGGGATTGGTACAGAGGGTTACCTGAGAACAGTATTGCTTCATGGGATGAATTTGTCAGGAGTTTTAAAGAGCAGTATGCTGAACATGTGAATTCTAGTTACATGCTCAATGAATTCAATAATATCAAGAAAAATTATAATGAGAGCATGTCAGAGTTCAATAGCCAGTTTCAAAAGGCTATGTACAAATTGTTCCAGGTATTGAGGTTGGATGATGTAGTTTGCATGACAACTTATTTCAATTCCATGGATGGTAAAATGTCTTATCTCCTAAGAGATAAAAATCCCCGCACCCTTAGGGATGCATTTAAATTGGCCATAAATATTGAGAGTAACCGAAAGGCATCTAGCCAAATGTACAAGAGGGATGAGGGTAAATTGTGGAAAGAGACTAGGCCACAACATGCAAGGCCTTTTAAAGAGGAGGATAGGATGGATAAAGGACCGGGTGCTAACAAGGAGTTCCCAATAAGATTTTATAAAGGTGGTAGAAACTTTCAAGATGCAAGACCCCCTTATCAAAGGTAGGACAAGGCCCCTAATTTGAGAGACATGCCTTACAAAACTAATTGGAAGGATGGGAGACCTGTTCTTGACAGCAATGAATTACAAAAAGGGAGAGATACCCCAGATCCCTTAAAGAAAAATACAACACACAATGTAGAAAACACTCCTTGGTGTGTAGCTTGTAATATGCCTCATTCACCTTTCCAGTGTGCTGTGGCCCAAGCCTTAGGAGAAGAGGCTGATAACTTATGTGTAGGAGATTATGAAGAATCTAAAAAGCCTGCCATTAACATGTTTACTATAGATCCAATAGAGGATTTTGTGTCCTCAAATGATGAAGCAAGCTGCCCAGATGTTGATCATAAGAGAGATTTTCTCTGATTATGAGAAACAAATATTTACTCAATCTGATCCTAAAGAATTTGATAAAAATGATTATAAAACTCATATGGTAGGATCTAGATCAGATGAGAAGCAATGGAGGAAGCCCAGTGAAGAGGAAATCAAAAACTTAACTGTGGCTGCCATAACACAAGAAAGATCCTCATACAATTTGAGGAATAGAAAGGTGGATAATGAACAGGGAATTCCTAGATCAGTATTCATCAAAGGTAGTCCTCAGGATAAGGGTTTCCCAAAGCCCAATGTTATAGATGGCAAGGATCAAGAACTTGTGGATGAAAAGAAGAAAAGGGAGGAAGTTAGTGTTGACAAGATGAAAAAGAAAACTGGTAGGACAGAGGATCAATTTGATTCTCTTGCTAATTCCCCTGCATTTGATATGAGACATGCATTGTCTCAGATGAAAGTGTCCATCCCTCTGCTTGAAATGTTGAAAATAGAAGAGCACAAGATAGCAGCCTTGGCTCTTATAAATGAGCAGAGATTTGCGCCTACCAAACAAGAGGAAGGGAGTTCCATAAAAAAGCCTATTCCCATCTCAAATGTATGTGTTGGGACAATTGTAACACAAGAACCTTCTTCCATCAATCCATTTTATGTCACTCTAATTGTGAATGATTTATTGCTAAAAAATTGTATGATAGACTCTGGTGCTGCCACAACTGTGATGCCATATCATGTAATGAAAGAATTAGGATTGCAAGTTGACACTTCTAATGGCAGGTGTTATGCAATGGATAATAGGGCAGTGCCTATTCTGGGGACTTTGGTTGGAATTGAGGTAAAAATTGCTGCATTCCCAGAAGCTACATACAAAATGGATGTAGTTGTTGTGGATACAGAGCCTCACTATGGCATGTTATTGTTAAGACAATGGGCTGCAGCAGTGGGTGGAAAGTTGGAACTAGATTTATCTTATGCCACTATTCCAGTGAATGGGACTGAAGTAAAGTTGTACAGGGAGCCTCGTTCCTCAGTTATGGTGGAAATGGTTGCTCCGGAAGCCCTTAATTGTTTTGTAGATATTGATATGAACAATTTTGTGATTGAAGAAGTGATACCTCAGTTGAAAAACACAGACCCGATTGTGGATGAGTTGATGATGCAACAAGATAGCTTGTGGAAAATGTTTTTTGATGGTGGATGCTCCAAAGAAGGATCAGGAGCTGGTGTTGTTTTCATTTCCCCATCAGGTAATACTTTCAAGTATTCCTTTTTGTTGACTTTTAGTTGTACAAATAATACTGCTGAATATGAGGCCCTGATCTTGGGATTAGATGTAGCCATAAAGCATGGTATTAAATGTTTAAAAGTCCACGGTGATTCCCAATTGATTATAGCCCAAGTAAGATCCCAATATGCCTCGAAGGATGAGAAACTCAAGTTGTATAAGCATGCTGTCTGGGATAGATTAGAATTTTTTGAAGCTTTTAATTTGCTCTGGGTAGAGAGGTCAAATAACATCATGGCAGATTTTCTTGCTAATGTTGCTTTGAAAAACAATGATATCACCCTCTCTGGTTTTTCCATGTTGGAAACTAAAACTAGGCCTGCAGTTCCTGACAATGTGTACAATTGGCAAATTTTTGAGGATGATCTTGATATCCTTAGATTCCTTCAAGGCGTGGATCAATATGATGGTCAACAAATAGATTTCAATGAGGTACAGGAATGTATTGAAGGAAAAGAATGCATCATGGCAAATGAAATAGTTCAATTTCCTTCTAATCATATACCCAAAGGACTAGTAGAATTGGAGGGAATGTTTAAAATAAATGATGGTTTTCTGTCCCAAAAGTCTAATACAAAATTGGAAGACTTAGAGGAGATAAACCTAGGATCAGAAAATTCCCCACAAATGGTATACATTGGAAAGAAACTGAATAGGGAGATCAGAAGCAACTTGATTAGACTTTTGAAAAAGTACAAACATGTGTTTGCTTGGTCATATGATGACCTCAAAGCTTATAGGGCTGATTTATTTCAGCATGAAGTTCCTCTAAAGGAGGAAACCACACCCTTTAGACAAAAGCAGAGACCCATTAATCCTTTACTGGCCACCAAAATGCAAGTTGAGTTGACAAAACTGAGGGATGCTAGTATTATTGAACCAATTAGCCACTCAACTTGGGTTTCAAACCTTGTACCAGTGAGGAAGAAGAATGGTGACATCTGGCTTTTTGTTGATTTTAGGAACCTAAATGTGGCATCACTCAAGGATAATTATGGATTGCCCAATATGGAGGCCATGCTGCATAAGGTGACTGGATGTGAACTCCTGTCAATGATGGATGGTTTCTCAGGGTATAACCAAGTGCTAGTCAAAGAATCAGAGCAATTCAAGACAGCCTTTACAACTCCTTGGGGAACTTATGTATATGTTCGCATGCCTTTTGGTCTAAAAAATGCTGGGGCAACTTTTCAGAGAGCCATGGATGTTGCTTTCAAAGAAATGATCAATGTCTTAGTGGTAGTATATCAAGATGATCTCACTGCTTTTTCCAAAAGAGCTGATGATCATTGTTCTCATTTAGAAAATATTTTTCTCAAGGCCTTAGAGTTTGGTGTGTCCTTGAATCCCAGGAAATGTCAATTTGCAGTGACAGAAGGAAAGCTACTGGGACACATAGTATCAAAAGAAGGATTCAGGATTGATCCTGAAAGAGTGGAGGCCATCATAAAGGTCCCTCCACCAAAGAATATAAAGGGTGTGCAATCATTTTTGGGGCAGATAAATTTTGTGAGAAGATTTATTGTTAACTTTGCAGAGTTGGTCAAGCCAATAGTTAAGTTCCTTAAAAAGGGAATGAAATTTGAATGGAACTTGGAAGCTCATCAGGCTTTTGAAAAAATTAAACAAATAATTCAAGAAGCTCCTATTTTGGTATCACCTAACTATTTAAAACCTTTTTCTCTATTTTCTTTTGCATCTTTCCATACTATTGCAGCTGTCCTTCTGCAGAAAGATCAAGAAGGATATGAACATCCTATAGCTTTTTTCAGCAAGTCTTTGCAATCTGCTGAATTAAATTATGAAATAATGGAAGAGAAAGCTTATGCACTTGTGAAAGCAGTCAAGGCTTTCAAACCATATTTGGTTTGTGCAAAGGTTAATGCTTATGTACCTCATGCTACAGTAAAAGATATCTTGATACAGAGTGAAGTCACAGGGAAGAGATGTAGATGGATAAACAGGATTCAAGAGTTTGACCTTGAGATTCATATTACCAAATTGGTAAGAGGATTGGGACTTGCCAAGTTAATGACTGAGGAAAACATGGACCTTATCCAGATAAACAATGTTGCTGCTAATGTTGATACAGTTACTAGTATTGAGATGCAACCCTGGTACAAGGATGTTGTTTATTTTATTAAAAATGCTAAATGTCCACCTGAATTGAATGATAATCAGAGAAGAAGCTTGAGATTATAGGCTCAAAGATATGTCCTCATTCAAGGTGATTTGTACTAGAAAGACAATGATGGCATTTTACTCTTTTGTTTGGATGAACACCAATCAAAGAAGGTGCTAAAAGAAATGCATTTTGGAATGTGTGGAGGGCATTATTCTACTCGGTCAACAGCTCATAAAATTTTGAGGGCAGGATATTATTGGCCTGTATTGTTTAAAGACACTCACTCTTATGTTAGAAAGTGTGAACCCTGTCAAAGGTTCTCAAAGAAACTAAAATTTTCAGGTGCATTATTATTAAATCCAGTTGTTGCAGAAGCCCCTTTTGCAATGTGGGGTATGGATTTTATTGGAGAGTTCTCTGAAAAGTCCAGTGGAAGACATAGTCACATTTTGGTGGCTACTGATTACTTTACCAAGTGGATAGAAGCTATTCCCACTAGAGGAGCAACAAGTGCTGTGGTAATTGATTTCCTGATGAACAACATAATCATAAGATTTGGTGTCCCAATTAAATTGGTTGTAGACAATGCAATGAGTTTTAGGTCTCAAGAAATTACTAATTTTTGTGATGAAATGGGAGTTATCTTGTCTTATTCAAGCCCATATCACCCACAGGCCAATGGACAAGCTGAGTCTAGCAATAAGAGCATTTTGCAAATCTTGAAGAAGACCTTGGAAAAGAATAAAAGAAGTTGGCATGAGAAGTTAAAGTTAGCACTATGGGCTGATAGAATTTCTGAGAAAAAAGCCATAGGGAAGTCCCCCTTTGAAATGGTATATGGTGCAAAGACAAGATTGCCAATTAATAATCTCCTTCCCATCTACAAGTTTATGCAAGAGGAAGATATTGAAATCAGTAACCCACTGCAAGATAGGATGGTTCAACTGATTGAGCTGGATGAGATAAGAAGGGAAGGGCAGAAAAATAACATAAAACTGCAGCAAAAAATGAAATATCTTTTTGATAAAAGGGCTACTGTGAGAAAATTTCAGCCTGGTGACATGGTTCTTCAGTGGAATGCTAGATATGAAGACAAAGGGAAGCATAAAAAATTTGAGTCCTTATGGATGGGTCCCTTCATTGTTTGTCAGATTCATGGCAAAGATTCTTATTTTTTGCAAGGTATGGATGGTGAAGAGCAAGAATTGCCAGTGCATGGACAATTTTTGAAATTTTTCTTCAGTTGAAAGTTCTTTTTCCATGCACAGTAGGCTTGTATTATATGTATAGGTGTGTTTGCTTCTTGTTTTAGGTTAAGGTTTTATGGTCTGCCTCCCAGAGATTCATGGTTTCTTGCTATGATCTTACAATCAAGCATCCTCAGATAGAGCCACTGTTGGGTATCCTAAAAGTTTTTCAAGGTTTGTGTCCAATTCCTGGTTTAAGTCTCCATGCAAGTGTTATACCTGGACTAGGGTTTGTAAAGTGTCGTGAAAATGGTTTTTGACATGTTCAGGAAAACCATTACCCTAGGTCTTGTCTTTCAAAATGTTTCCAATTCATTTCTAAACTTCATGTGGCCCTCTTGTTTCTTTTTCTTGGTTACCTTTAAGCCACTTAAGTTGCTATTTGTGCATGTGCTTATTTGCCCCAAGTGTTCTCCGAATCGGGAAGTGTCTTATCAAATTTCAAAACAATCTGGCAATTCAGCGAATGAGTCAAATTCATGTTCACTATTAATATCAGTCGCCAGTTCTCTAGATCTTCCAGTGATTATCCCAAACATCCAGCAAATTGGCAAATGCATTAAAGCCACGCTTTTTGATTACTTTGTTTGCTAAGTCTCCAAGTGCTTCGGTGGTTTCATTTTCCTTTCTGAGAACTAGCGAATGAGGGTTATCTCCAGTTCTCGCAATCTTTGGTGGTCTTGTGAAATAATCTAGCAATTCAATGAACACTTTGTTCGCTTATTCTCAGAATCTGGCGGTCAAGGGTCGTGTCAACTAGAGAATTAGTGAATACCATAGATTATTTTCATGATCAACGGCCCTATTTTAATCTCAAAATATTTTTGGGTCCTGCATATTTGATCTGGCGAATGAGCGACTAAATACTTATAGTGCTATCCTCTAAATTTGGCAGTTCTGATGGTTTGCCCAAAAGATTTCAGTGGAGATAAGTTTTCTCACATTCGCTTATTCTCAGAATAAGTTGGTGACATGCTAAACAATTTAGCAATTCAGTGAAGCCAGTGGTCACCAGTTCTCTTAATAAAAGGATAAAGGTTAAAACAATCTGGCGAATAAGCGAATCAATGGATGATAAGTTTTAAGGTCTCAGTCGCTTATTCTCGAAATGAAATTTTCAATGATATGAAGTATTTGGAGAACTAGCAAATGCTCTTTGTTCGCTGATTCTCAAAATTAAATGGTTAAGGTTTTTGTTATTCAGAGAACTAGTGATAGCCATCGATTGATGAAAATTAACGGTCAATCTGGAATCCTAGTATAAAGTGATGATTAAGGAAAGATTCAGCGAATTAGAGATTAAAGGGGTTCACCAGTTCTCCAGACAATCAAGCGGTTAAGTATATCTTTAAGCGAATGTGCGAACCCTTTGTTCACTAGATCTCCAAGAAAATTGACCGTCAGTAATAATATGAAGAGAATGGGAGGTGGCTTTGTTCGCTAGTTCACCAAATGGTAATTGCAGTTAACTGTTTAAGTGGGAGCCCTTTGTTTGCTGATTTGTGAAATGCATGGGTGGTTAAGGATAGGATTCTGAGAACCCGCGAAGCTAGTAGTCGCTAGTTCTCCAAATTTGAACTAGGATTAAACAAGGATTCAGAGAACTCACAAAGCCAGTGGTCGATAGTTCTCTGGTTGCTAGCTAGGGTTAGCATTATATTCAGTGACCAAGAGAAGCCAATAGTCGCCGATTCGCTAAATGGGCTCAGATGGAAAAGGTCATAAAGGGAAAAGAAAAAGAACCATTGCCACATAGATAAGGTACTTTGTCGATCTGGACATGAAACCAGTAAGCCATCAAATCAGCTTCAAGAAGAAAGATTGCATGACGCAAATAGTTTTAAAGTACAGAATCATGATCATTTCCTCTTCACCTTGTTTTCAAGTAGTTTAATCTATCTGTCAACATCCGGACATGGTGAGCTCAAAATTTGAAATCTGAGGGTACATAAAATTGAATATGGGATCAATTAAGGAGATTTGCATTAACTATGGTAGTTGTACACCTTGGATTCATATCGATAAATAAGTTGAAGCTCATTGTTTATTTGTTCAGTCTCAGAGTTTCTGTTTGTCTAGAGAATTTTTGAGCATAAAGCATTTGAGATACAGAGAATTGAAGGTGTTTCTGTAGCAAGGATGAGTCAACCTAAGAAGAGTGCAGCGTCTTCTAGTAGTGAGGCCAAGTCCAAAATTGGTGAGGATAGGAATAAACCAAATTTTTCAGATGAATTCCCGAAACTGTTGCCGGGCTCCAGTCATAATAAGAGGGCTGTTGATGACGTGTTTGAAGATATTTTGGAATGGTGTAGAGACCCAATCACTCCGGAATTCTCAGGTTACACTATTTTCAACTTCTTTTACAGCAATAAAAATAAGCATGTTCCTGTCTGTAATGGTTGGGTGTTAGGATTGGGAAAAATGGTTGTCCCTGATGTTTTCCTAGATGTTGATTTAATTATTTCCCTAGCCAGAAGTTATGACCCTATCTCAAGGACAATTAGAAAAGAAGACCAATCACCCTTAGTTACTCTTGATAGGGGATCTTTTATGAAAGCTTTTGGTCTATACACATCCTTTTCAACTGAGATTGATTTGAACAAAGAAAAGGCAAGATACAGAAGCAATATAGGGTCAGTAAAAGACCAGTTGGTTAAACATATGCCAAAACAGGATAAATATATAGCCCCCCTTCCTGCTAACATGAATGCCCCATACCAATTCAAATCCCTCCATCATTATATGAGATATACTTGCTATGCGTTATGTAGAGTTTTGGGAATTGATGGGAATGCAGAATTTTTACCAGCTGACTTGCTGATGATTATCTTGGATATTCAAAATTCCTTGGTAAACACTGACTATGATTACATTCAGTATGTGATTGATAGGATGCATCAAGGGCTGATGTCTGTCAAAGAAAGTAAAAGTCCTATTGAGTTCATGCATTATTCTTTATTAAGGCATTTGATTCTATTTTTCAACATCAACAGTTTTGATGTAAACATGTTAAAACCAAGGTTCACTTTCAAGGATCAGCACAATCCAGTGTAGTTGTGGGTGAGAATATGGAATTCTACCTCCAATGAAGCAGATTTTTGTGTTTTTCAGAATTTCATTGTCTTTCCAATTATCAGGATGCTAGGCATAAATGTCACCAGGCTATCTCCAAGAGTCCTTAGGCTTTTAAGACCACTGTAGTATGTGGATAAGTGGGATGGAAATCATAATTGGGGTGACTTCTACTTAGGAGATAATTCCACAATTATCAGAGTTTATGGTTGTCCCTAACCCCCACATTTATTACCAAAGTATGTGCCTCCGAGAGTGGCTTGTTTGGAATTTTTTTGGCAATTGATGTGTACAGATAGAGAGCTTCTGGCCCCTCACAGAAAGGGTACGTTCACACCCAGGTAGTTCAGGGTAGGTGACTTCCTGATAGGAAAGAGGGCTTTTCCTAAAATTAGTGCATGGCTACAACAATTCAAAATGGTTACTGGTGCTTGTAGGCATATAGATCCTGAGGGCTTCATCAAGATTGCCAAGATGACTTACATCCCAAACATTGGTGTGATCAAGGAGCATGAGGGTTTAGATGAAGAAGATGTGATTAGAAACATTTTAGATGAAGATGAGGTTAAGAGGAGATGGTATAGATTCTTTGATTTAGTAGATTTGTCCAACCAATTGAAAGCATCTCAGATTCCTTTTGATGGTTTTTTCCCTGATCTTCCTTATTTGAAGAAGATTGATGGGATGATTGAAAAATATGATACTTTGGTGAATCAATTGGAAAGCCTGATTGATCAGAATAAGCCAGAGAAGAAGAAAAAGAAAGATTATTCATCTTCTGATGAGGAAGAATTTACTGATGAGTCACAAGAAGAAGATAGTCCTCCACAGGTTGAGGGACCACCAGTTGTTGATCTCACTCAAGATCAACCAGAAATAAAGGATATCTCAGACCCACCATTGAAGAAACAGAGGCTTGAGGAAGGTGAACCTTCAAGGCATGAGAAACAAAGAAGGGAAATTGACAGAGCATCTGCTCTTGTACCAGGTGATAGGCCATATCATCATCAATTGAGGAAAGCAATAAGAGCAGGCAAGAAAATAGCCATTGAGCAAGAAAGAAGAGAAAAGTCCTTGTGGTTGGAGAAGGATATCAGAGAGGTCTATCAGGAGGAATTTTTGAGGGATGATCAATTCATTAAAACTGATGAGTTTAAGAGTTTTCTCATTTGGAACAAGCATCAAGAAGTAAAGAAAGCTTTGCCTGAAGGTATGGAGCCAAGTGAAGAAACTTTGAGAGCTCTTGCTTCATATGATCCTAGCCTTGATCCTATAACAGTGGACGAAGCCAGAGAATTGGTTAAATCAAGTGGAATTTTGTTAACCCTAGGATGGGATCTGACTTCTGCATTCCTCATTGATCAATTGAGAAAGCAACCAGAGGGTAGCCTATCATATGAGGTTCACATTGGTGACATGATAAGAGGAAGTGGCTATGACCCTAAGTCCCAAGCTGTTGCAATGTGGTCTATGGCCCCCAAAACCCAAAAGCCATCTCTATTGAGTATAGAGGATAAGATGGAGGGGAATAAAATTATATGGACTGTACAAAATACAAGAGACCTTGAAGTCTCCAAGGCAGTAACTCATTGGGCTAATCTGAATGAAGCCAAGACAGCTCAGCTGTCAGAAAGATATGCCAAATTGTTTGAAAGTTCAAGCATGGTAGCCAAGGACAGAGATTTGAAAATGATGAAGATCAAACAATTGGAAGATGAGCTGGCAGAAATAAAGGTCAAACTTGAGGAAGCCTCAAAAATAATTCCTCCTCCTCCTCTGCAAGTTGAGGTACCTATTCAGATAAATTTGGAGGCACCTGAGGGACCTGCTGAAGACTTGGAAAAGGTGAAATTGGATGCATCCCTGGACACTATAGCCAAAATAGTGCAGTACAGGCAAGACAAAAATAAAGGAAAAGATGGATGTAGTTCATAAATCAGTCAGCCTATTACATTAGACCAATCAAAAGGTGAATGACTATTTAGCCACCTTGGAGCCACTCTATAGTATTTGGTCTGGGAGGAATTTATTGTTTGATAAACTTGATAGTTTACAAGAACACAGGCCTGATATCCCAAAAGTAGTGACTGATGTATTTGAAAGGATTGGCCTAATAAGTGCTACGTCAAAGTTTTTCAAAGGAAAGTCAAACCAAATAAAGGCTAGGTTAGCCATGTTTGATAAAGACTACAGCAAGTATTTTCCCCCGGTATATGATGACAATGGAAATGTGGTCAAGCTGGAAGATTGGAAGTTGTCAATGGGTCAATTGGTAATCAAGCAAGACGCCTTCCTAAAAGATAATAAGGCTTTGGATGTGGAAAGAACTAACAATATAATTGATAATTTATTCAAAGTTGAAAGTGACTGTATTAAGTTTATAGTAGAAGTTAAAAATGAGACTGATTCTACATGAGAACAGCAAGTCAACTTATTACAGGAGCTGCAGAGTTACGACTGGCCATCTGATGATGATGTGGTAGCTTGGGAAAAGCTAATAACAAAGAAGAAGAAAAAACTGGTTATCCAGCTGACAGAGGAGGAAGAAGAATAGATTGCACTTGGCACCTGATCCAGAATTTGAGGGAGAGCATGTTCAAACAGAGAATGATGTAAATTAGCTTGTAATGGTGGTCATCATTCATATAACAAACTTGGTAACTGCTCTGAAAATATCTACAAACAAAGGTGCCAGCTGCGGAAGTTGTCTAGAATTGAAAAAATATGCCTTTCTGTTTTTATTAAATATCTTTCTGTTTGTATTTTCTTTTGTTTTCTAGTTCAAATTTCTATCAGCCATCCAAAGCTTGTTGCATCCTTTCGAGGATTCCAGGATGGTTGATTAGTATAAATAGTTAGTTTCTATTGAAGATAGAGGTTGGAAAATGTTTTTGTAAAGGAGAGGTCTGGAATATAGAACCTTATTTTCTTGAAATCAAGGAAGACTGTATAAATGCATCTGATCAATTAATACAACACACTGGAGCTTTGTTACTATCATTTGATTGTCTTTACATGTGGAGTGTTTTAGTTTCTTTATGTATTTAGATTGTAAGACAGTTTAAGTACATCTTTCACAAGGTGAATGTAGGGGTTGAGCTTAAGTTTCTTTCAAGGAAAGAGTAAAATCTTAGGGGAGGTCTCT
Source organism: Chamaecyparis obtusa (assembly GCA_027943335.1). NCBI lineage: Eukaryota > Viridiplantae > Streptophyta > Pinopsida > Cupressales > Cupressaceae > Chamaecyparis > Chamaecyparis obtusa. The sequence continues at coordinate 174,236 of BSBK01008631.1, forward strand.
GGGAATTAAATATCTATATGTGGATTTGATGACAGGTGTAGGAATGGGAACAATGATATGTTAGGCATGTCATTTGAGTTTCATTGTATTCATTTTAATAGATATATGTGAAGGTAGAGTTCGACTCTGATGCCCAACGGATAAGGGACTGGTTTTAGATCCATTTACATTGGTTTACCATCCAAGATATAATTGACTAAAATTTTACTTTATATGCATAATTTCCAGAATTGAGACATTTTATGACAAGTTCATAAATATGTATTTCAATGCTTTGAAGAAGCAATAAATGAGGTTAACCCTTCCCCGAGTTTAACTCTAAAAGGAAGAAGGATGAATATCCTTAAGCCATTGTTTCATGTTGCTGTTTATATAGTCCATATCATGATGTTGTGTATCAGGATAATTTGGGTTATACTCAGAGTTTTAGCAACTTATTGAGTTGAATTTTGAAGGCAGTAACAAAGTAGTGAAGGAGCAAGTTCTCAATTCAGAGCTCAGTTGAACATTGAATTGATAGAGGTACACCCGCCTGAGTATATATTACTCAAAGTGAAGAAGGTCTTAACCTTAATACCTTAGTAGTTTGTAACTTGCTAGGTTATAGCCATTGGGATTATTTGAGTAATTGACTAATCTGTAGGTTCAAACACTAACAATAGGTCTGCCTTCTATGCCTCCCTTTGAGACCCCTCAATTTCATATCCCAAGTTTTAAGGCAAAACATTCCTTCCAAGAGCCTATACTTGAGATGTAGCCTACCACTCTGCAAGAGCAGCCTATTCAAGAAAAAAATTTATCCCAAGAGGCCCCTCTGGTCTCTCAAGATGATGAAGTATTTTGGATTCCCCAATGGACTTTGCCTCTTGGCTGTCAAATGCTAGATGTTTTCAAAGATACTAGTCTAGTGTTTGAGCAAGGACCTGTGCTAAATGAGCTTTCATTTGAAGAGGAGGAGAGAAAATCTGAGGTATCAGTGCAGAGTGATGACTGTGGTGGAATGGGACAACAAGGTGACAAGGTGGAGATTGATGCTTAGCCTAAACTCTTGGTTGATTTGTTGAATGAGCTTCCCCTCTTTGTTGATGATGAAGAGGAGACCATGCCATTACCTATGGCTGAAGATAAATCAAAACAAAAGGTTCACCATCAACAGGAGGTTGATATAGAGGAGGATGTTGTGCTTTTATTAAATGAGCTGCCTAGTTTTGTTGAGCAAAATGATAAAGTTATGGAAGAGCTTTTCCAAGAAAAGAACATAGACAAAAGCCTTGAAGAGTATGATTTTTCCAATATCATAGAGGTCTTTTGTAACAATTTGAATGATGAATCCCTATTCCTTGGAGTGGAGGTTCAAAGCTATGTCCCTATAGAAGGAGGCCTAGTTTTGGATTGCTCTCTTTCTGAGAGACTACTACATGAGAAAAGGCTGGGGCCTGCTCCAGATCTTCAAGATATTGACAACTTTGATGAGCTCTTGGCTTGTTTAAAAGTAGAGGATGATAGTCCCCTGTCCACAGATGAGGAGTTGACATGGCTATGATCCATGATGGAGGGAAACCATGAAGATAAAGAAGAGACCATCAAGGAGAGTCCTACTTTTAGAATTTCAAGAGGCTGCCCTATCAGATACTTGGCATAGAGGGAATTTACCGAGGCCCCTCCATATGATCAATTAGAGGAAGGTAAACTTGATCCTATTTTTGCAAAGGCTGTTAATAATTATTTGACAAATTTTTGTGTACCTCATATCTTTGTAGCTATCCTCATGTGTCCAATGCAAAATGTCCTAATGAGGAAAGGTAGCTATTTTTTACAACCAGTGAATGGTTTTGTTTGACCAAGTTTCTATAACTAGTTAGTTTAGGATAGGTTAGGTTTTCCTGCTTTCTGTCCCTATTTTCTGGCTTAGTTTCCTGCTTTCCAAGAAGTGCCTATGCACAAGGTTCTCTTTCTGGTTTTTAGTTTTGTCCCTCTATCAAAGTTTTGTGTTTCTATAATTCCCCCATGCCCAATGGATTGCTCAAGGCCACTAGTTTCCATGTCTAGTAGGCTAACATCTAGTAGAAATTGCCAAAATGTTACCCAAAATTCCCTATCTATTTAATTTTGGCTATAGGCTGGGCTTCATGCGAAGGTTTGCAATTTAAACCATATTGAATACCCTGAGAAGTTTTTATGGCCTTGTATTTTTCCTCTAGTCTCTACAATTGTTTAATCCTTGGTCTACAAGCCTTTTTATTTGAAAATCTACCATTTTGGCCAAAAGCCCTAAACCCTTGGTCTTGTTCTATTTTTGTGTTACTTTTCAGGCCATTTAAAAATCTCATAAACGTATGTGCTTATTATTTTTTTTTGCCACCCCGTGGAGGTTTTTCTCTTTAATATTTCCTAAGTTTCCTATGTCCTAACCTTTAATATTTCCCTAGGCCCAGTTCTCGGTCGCAGTTAGATCCAACAGTTATCGCATAATCTCATGGGATCTTCTAATCCCATGCGATCATGCGACCACCGTCTGATGCAAGGTCAGGTTTATTCTTCCTTCTGAGGTGTCAGTCGACTGTGACGTGCTCATTTTCTATTGGCTCTTGACTAATGATGTGGCATTTGACCTTTTCAAAAGGGATTTCAATATCTTTCATGGGTTTCTTGCTAGTCTATTCCTATTGGTTGAATGCAAGGATGCGGGTAGTTCAAATTTATGTTTTCAAGGGTGGTTGCAGTTGGAAAGGTGATGCAAAGATCTAGATAGCCATTTCAGTGGATTTTCCTTCTGAGAGTACTAGATTTGATAGTTATGGTGACTTGAGTTACAGGGAGATAGTTGGATAAAGGTTTTTGTCTACCCACAGTTTCAGTACAGGGATGGGCACTCAAAGACATATCTGATCGGCCATGATATTGCAGAGATGTATTTATGATCAGATTTGATTGTTTTAGGGTTGATATTATTCTGATAAAAAATCTTTGTAACCCTAGTTAGGTTTAACTCCTTCCTACATACAAAAAGAGGAGATATATATAATGTTTTTGGAGCTTTTGAAGCTCAGAGTTCACATTTTGTAAAGAGAAAAAATATCTTTTCTTAGAAGGCTATCTGAGACATTTTTTTTGTCCTCTAGTTTTTTACATTCTATAACCTCCCATTGATAATTCAGATATTGAAGGTGTTTTTGTGACATTCTTCATGTCCCTATGCCTTCTTGTGTGGGTTATTTCTTAATGAATTCAGTATTTACATGCTTCTCAGTGATATCTTAGGATTCTTGATCCCTCTTTCTTTCTGCAATTTTTTGTATCATTGTGGATGATTTGATGTGAGTGCTTTTGTGGGTATATTTCAACCCCTTAACAATCTTGTCTCATTCCTATACCTAGTTGCAGGGGTGAATGTTTGTTTGCAAGTCATAGATTGTTGTCTAAATCTAAAGGGTATTATTGTTTGTGAAAGAATATCTCTTTCCCTCGATAGCTCTTTTCACCTAGTCAGTGAGTTGTGGTCTCCTAGACCTAAGTCTATCCATTGATTTCATCTTTTATACTATAATTCATACCATATTTTCAGTGTATCACCTAGTAGGATAGTTTTCTTTTAGTCATTTCCCCTACAAGCATTCCTTATATCCCTTTCCCTAAAAAGATTTACTTTTCTATCAAGAAGCAAATTAAGGTGATTATCCAAGAGGAACCAGCCTAGAATTTGGAGGTCTCATCTCAGTTAGCATAGGTCCCACAGTTGGAGATGATTCCCATGTTATACTAGGTTATCAACACTATGAGAGCTTGAGAAAAGGGTGCAAAATTAGTGTATAACAGTAACTACTATGTTGTAACATTGTAAGATATGCCATGTACATCTTCTCATGGGTCCATTTGTATTTTGTAAATAGGATTTATCCTATGAAGTATGACTTGGATATAATTGTTGTAACTTGTATTTAAGGATTAAATTCCTTATAAATTAGGTGTTGTGCTACATATGTGAGATGCTGAGGTGAATGTGATCATTAGGATTTATTGGATATTGTTAGAAGAATAATAGTTGTACATTTGGGCACAAGGTGGAGCTTGCCTAGCAGTGACTGAAGGTTGGAACAATTTTCAGAAAAGAATTATCTCACACTTGAAGTTGAAAAGTTTGGAGAACCTAAGGGTGGCTTTAACTCTCAAATTTCTTGATCGGGTTGATGCTTTTTACACCCATAATAGGGTTGGACTCCTGAAAAAATTGATTCCTGAATTGGGATCACATTGTAAAAGGCTCCTAATAGAGTCTATTGTTTAACCAAGACTTGCCTATTGTAATACTCGGCTCCTAATAGGATCAGAACTCTTAATAGGTTTATTATACCTATAGTGTAGATATTTGTGGCTATCATCCCCACTAGGTTTTTTCCATTAAGAAGGTTTTCCTCTAGATTAAATACTGGTGTTCATGTGTATATGTTTTATTGTTGCATTCACTTTTTCAATTCAGTATTTAATTTTAAGTAAAAATTCAGTTGATTGGGACATTGTTATTCTAAAAATTGGTATCAGAGCTTTTGGTCCTCACTCAAGAAGCCTAACAACTTGAGGTAAAGATGAGGATGGCCCTTTCTAGAAAAGAGAGTCCTAAGTTTGATGAAGAGAATTTTGACACATGGAAGGAGAAGATGAATAATCATCTGATGTGTATGGGGCTAGAATATTGGCTCATTACTTGGAAAGATGTATCTATCATAGGAGAGGAAGATATTGAAACACTTGCTACTACTAAAGAAGAAAGGAAAAAGTTTGTATGAAATGTTGTTGCAAAGAAAGCCTCAGTTAATGAGCTATCTGATGGAGAGTTCATAGAGGTCAAAGATCTTACAAGAGCAAGTGAGACCTAGAAAAGACTAATTACACTCTATAAAGGAGATGAATACACTAATAAAAAAAATTGTGGAATTGGAGAAAAAAGATGGAGACAATAGTAATGAAGGATGATGAAACAATAAGAATGTATGTCCAGAGAGTATCTAAATCTATTTTTTGAATCAGAAAAAATGGATGTATTTATATAGAAGATGAAGTCATGGAAAAGATTTTGAGGTCTATGACTCTTTCCTACAAACCCAAAGTTATGGCTTTAGAAGAGACCATACCACAATATAAAGATTTCACTAGAGAGATGTTTGTAGCCAAGCTAACTACATTTGAGACCATGAAGCTAAAAGATACATTACCTAAGGTGGAGACAAAATTTAAAGAAACTACACATAGAACTAGATTTTTTGAAGCTGGATCTAGTAGAGTAAGCAAGAACATCGAAGATCTTGGAGAATATGCTAAAGAATGGGAAGAGATTCAAAGACTAGACAATCAGGAGGATGAGAAGATCATGGCCCTGATCACCAAGAGATAAATGAAAGGTAGAGGTAAGATTGAAGAAAAATTACCTTTGAAATGTTTTAATTGTAATAATGTTGGTCATTTTGCATCTAGATGTCCAGCAAGAGTACCTAAGCATAGGCCTAAATATGGTAAATACAAGAATGATAAGGAATCCTACTATGCTAGTGATGGATTTGAAGATTTAGATGATGAATTAAATGATGTTTAGGGTTTTTTTTCTATCAAAGAAGAGGACCATGTTGGAGCTCAAAAATTCAGTCTTTGTTTTTGAGTCTATATTTAAAAATTGTCTAAGTGTCGGAATTAGTCCTTTGGAAATCATTAAAGCTCCTTAGTTTGAGGTGCATGGAAAGTGGGGCCTATTATTTTTCATGATGAACCACTGGGGTAGGATGCCCATTGTCTTTCATTTGACATGTGTAGTGGGTTTGAACTTTCAATTTTAAGTTCTGGCATGTCTAGGGAATAGGCTTTTGGAGGTGTTCCTAGATTTCTACATTTTGTATGTTTAGAATTGTATAAAGTGGCCTACTTTGGAGGTCTGCATCTTATTCCCTATGATTTATTATTGCATGCCAATTGTTTCATCATACTATAGGCATGAGAGTGATTCATCTTGACAATTTTTAGCCCCCCATGTGCCTATTTAGTAACTTTGCCAGAACCATTCCGTTTCTAGATTGTTAAAATTCTCTGAGTGTGGATTGTCCAATTTTCTGAGTAGCCTACTTTGAGGCTTTGTAATTTGTACCCTATGTGAGATCTGACATAATTGAGATTTAATTTTATTGTAAACCTGGAAGACTACTTGCCTGAGGATTTTTAGGTCTCTCCCAATCCATTTAGTCACTTTTCTAGGCCAATTCCAAACACAATTTATGCTTATTTCATTGTTCTCTTGCAAAAGGTTTTTAACAAGCTGACTTTGGTGTTTGATTGCATTTCACCATGTGATCTTTTTGGTGAGCTAGTTATGGATTCATATTCCTTGTATGAGGTTGAATCAATGCCTAGATTTGTGGATCTTGAAAGTTTCAATGGGTGAGTTTTTGAAGCTGGCTCCGGAGGCAACTTATGTGGTTTTCATAGTACATTCAAATCCAATTTTCAAGGTGCCATGTTTTGATCATTATTATCTTTTAGCTCATATCTTTTTGGGTGATCTCCTTTGGTGAGTGTAATAACATGTTGGAATGATCTTGTTTTCCTGATGGTGCTTTCTTGTCAGCCGATTCCGCCAGTTTTCAAGACTACTCCCAGATGCCAGTTAGCATTATTTGGAAACTCTACAAAGGTCAATGAACAACCAAAGATTTGATTTATAAGAGAAATATAAAGGAATTTTGGAAGTTTTATTGATGTAAAGTTGAATTGGACCCATGGTTGATTTCATTGTGGACAGAAGTTGAAGGACATTTCCCACATATATTTGTAGAAGGGACGATGCTCTCAAACATTGAGACAAAAGCTATGGATCTTCTTGATTTTCATATTACATTTTGCACACATGATAGATCTAGCATGCCAAAGTGTTTGGTGCATACATTTGGAGGTAGCATGTGTGCAAATCCCAGGTGAAGGGAGCGTGATCCAAAGTATATAGTTGTCCATGTAGAGTTTACAGTAGCCACTCCAGCACTCCTACAAAAAATTGCAATTATTGTTCCTCTCAAACAAAAATGTGATATTCTATGAATTTTTAGTAAGAGCCCTCTCAATTCAAAGATATTGGTTTCCCTTGCAAGAAGACAAGCAAGATAAATGAGGGTTTTCTTCTTTAGAAGTTGCATTTTTAAGAGCCAACATAAAGGAAGTTTACAGTAGATTCAATGCAAATCATACAAAATGGAAGGCTCACACATGATGATAGAGAGGCTAGCGTATGTGTGAAGGTCTTGCGTAAGCCAATGGAGGAGGCTTGTTGTGCACATTGCATAACAAGTGAGGTGTGGCTCTCTCCATACCATAGACAAAAGAAGTATGAAAGGACTCATTCTCTAGGCTTTAAATCACGCAAATGGAGATGCCAAATCAATGGTGTCTTGCGCACTATTTTTGTAGGGATTTTAAAAGAAATAGGGATGCCCCACACATTTAAGAGGATTAGGGGTTGGCATTGAAAATAATGAGGAAAGTCATGCGCAAGTTTGGGGAGGCACCAGTGCAAGTAAAAGTGGAGCCTCACATAAGAGTATAGGAGGCTTCAGTGTGTAGAAGGCAAGATGCCTTGCATGAAAGTGACATGGAGGTTGCCAGGGCTGTGTACATGGAGATAATGGTGTTTGCACAAGTTTAGAAGAGGATGTGGCTACCAATCAACATTTCTAAAGGTGTGTGCTAGCAGTTGTGGGGTGCCTGAGGCATGGAGCTAGCACCTACCAATTCAAAAGCAAGGATGGAAATTGTTATAGTATTCACAATAGCTACTAAATATGGGGACTCATGTACTTGTAGATTTATGTGAGGTATGGATGAAGCTACCTGTGCATAAACAATGAGGTCCGATGCACCAATTTAAAGGAGATGACTACTAGTCACAATATTTTAAAGGCAACACACAAGTGCACATAGAAAACACCAAATGAAATGGAAGTGCATCGAGCTTTTAGGTGAGAGTTAGCTGCAATGAGAATGTCTGCATATAATGTGCATACTATAATGCATACACACCAAAAGTAAATGAAACAAAAGAAGATTGGAACTCACACATTGAGGAAAGAGGGACAAACACAAGACTAGTGTTTAATCAGAAGGTTGAGGTTCACATGAGACCAAATGAAGACAAGGTAGGGTACTCACGTGGGGGCTGCCTATATTTGATTTGGAGGCTACACATTTAGTATTTGAGCATGCACAGAGGAGTATGCCAGCTTTGAATTTTCAAATGGACACCCATGCACAAACTTGCGTTTGCAAAATGGGAGCATGTTGGTGCCTTGTGTGAGGCAACACAAAGGCCAATAGCATTTGATTTAAACACAACCAGTAGTTTGTGGGATGGGTTATGTGGGGAGATTTATCCCTCATTTCCTATGTTTAGTGGCAAAGTGATATTTAAAAGGAAATGTACTCACTTGAAAAGTAAATTGAAAGGAAGAAGAGGCACTTGTGCTTCCTCTTCCTTGTGGGCCCACCTTGGGGCACATGCCACATGGGCACAGACTGATATTTTGACAGGATATTTAAAACTATCCAAAATATTAGTCACACACATTCATCCGAAGTGGGGAAATTGAAGTGAATATAAGCAACTCCAAGCACATTCAAGATAGAATGAAGAGCGGAGGCTCTCTGCATGCGAGCTCTTAGAGGCTCCTCGTGATCTATGTCAGTGGGCCCATAAGTAAGGTCATTTTGTAGATAGACGATGGTGGATACCAAGACAAATGTGACACATGGGGGCTAGTCATGAATTCATGGAACCAAACCGGTAGTTAGTGATAAATTCAACAATTTGGAGGTGGTGATCAGCTAGCTACATTCACTGAATCACCAGATAGCTAGCGGTTAAGTCGAAGCATCTGGAGATTCAGAGATCAGCAATCACATAGTCACTAGATAAAGTCATAGTTAGTGCTAACATTTGGAGAACTAGAGATTTCCATAGTCATTGAGTCACTGGATCCTTGGCGGTTAAGAAAGTTCATTCGAAGATTGGGAGAATGGGTTCAGTCACCCATTGTCCATATTTGACCCGAGGTTAAAGATTGATTTGGAGATTGCGAGAGTGGCATATTTTCTAAATCACCAGAGGTAACCATGGTTAGTCATTGAATTCAGAGATCTAGAGATCAGTGCATTTGCTTAAATCTCCCAATGAGGTGGTCAAACTAGGGTTAGTTCGAGCATCAAATTGCAACATGACAAGTGTCCAATTCTGGTGGTTTCTAAGAGCATATGAAGAAATGATATAAAAAAGTTAGAGTTAAAAGGATTTAAATTATAACATAGTCAAAACATTACAGAAAAATTCAAAAATTTAAATGGTGAACCTGCTCATAGATTTAATGCCTAAGAGTTCCTTTTTTATCTGAACATAGGCATGTTATATGTTTTTGAAAATGAAAAAGAATAAAGAATCTAATAGCAATGATTATTTTCAATTTCAGAGTGATGGGAAAGAGTAGTTTTGGTTTGAATTTCAAGATGAGAATCAAATCAATTTATTTGGGAAATGATTGCAGGAATGTGGATCAGTCGAAGATGAATCAGTTGCAGATCAGGTGGGAGAAATATTTGGAGATATTTTGATGCTAAGTGGATAGCTGTCAGTTCTGTGTAACTAACCTTCTTTTGTTATATCTCTGGTTTCTCTATCTATTGTAAATGATGTTGAAATTTTTACTATAAGGGGAGGCTTAGCTCCATTTTTGATCTTCCTAAGAATGTTTGTTAGATGTGGAATGTGTTTATACATTGAATTTCTACCTGAATACATTGGAATCCCTTGCATATATGTGTTGTCTTTTTCTCTAAATTGTTGAGTTTTTGTGTGTTGAATCTGCAAGGCATTTTTAGTGCACCATTTACAAGGTATCTGTGATTTTAATCTCTAGTTCCTTTCAAAGAAAGGGTAAAATCTTTAGGTTAATCTCTGAGAGCTAGGGACTTTTGCAAGAATTTGATGATTAAATGTGTTTAAGAGAGGGTAATTTGTAAGGCACTTCATTTGGGTTCTGGATTTTTTTATTTAGGAGTTCTCTATAGATGTATGTTCTCTATCTGACTCTCTTCCCTAGGATAAGGCACTCGTCTATTCTCAATTTTTAGGGATTTCATCATCATAAAACTTAAAAGATTATTTACTTTTCATGTATGTCTGAAAGGGCTGATAAGATTAAGTTTGTATCAAGGATATAAACTAGTGTTGTGATCCTTTGAAGAAGTAGATCTGAGATAGATACACCTACCTGTAGCCAAGAGCTCAAAGTGAAGAAGGAGTTTCTCCTTATTAATTAGTCATTTCTTTTCTGAATCAGGAGTTTAAGAATCACAGAGTTCAATTTAAGCATTTAAGGCTTGTAATTGGATTCAGTAAGAAAAATCACTAATAGATCGATGACTCTGTTGGGGATGAAATAAAGGACATCAAGTTTAAGATGATTTTTCCTTTCTTGGGTGAATTATCCTAGAGTCTGGTTAAGTGATCGTAGAGTCAAATTATTTTCAAAAATTGTTATATTTTCTCACCAAGTGTGAGTGGTGACTCCAAATCTCCATTTGATCAGTGTTTTGTAAAGAAATTGCAATGTATTTTGTGATCCTGACAAACAGTGCATCATGTGAAGTGTTTTGTGTTTGCTAATAAAGATGGTTTAGATTTGAGAAAAAGTTCTCAACTAATTTAGTATTTGTCCTTTTCAAAGAGATGGTGACTCTACAAATGATTGGAAGGTGATTTGGAGAAGGCTTTAGGTTAGTGTTTTACAACAATCACAACATTCCTAGGTATTTGATTTTCATATCAAGTTGTTTCATGAAAGTTATGTGAAAATTTTGTTTCCCTATTCAGTGACTATAAGCACTAAGTGGAAGGGAAGAGTTAATGTGTTTTTCATACAAGAATTTGACTACATTCAGCTATTGTGTTTTGGTGTATGCAAATGATTTTTCAAGGGGATATGTTAGTTTTACTGTGGATAAAATCTACATAATATGTATGCTTGAGTTTACATATACAGGGTTGTGGTTGTTTGTAGAAAGTAAAATGTATTCTAAATTTTCTCAACCTTATGTATCTCCTAATCTAATCATGTCCCAAAGAGTATCCCAACTAGGAGATAGAAGAACTTTAAAATGTTATTCACTTTAGACTTTGAGGGTAGTCCTAGTTACCCAAATGTAATACCCCTAGAAATCAGAAAATTCTTCCCCAAATTTAATGGGGGAAAAGAAGAATTAGCTGAGAGACATTTAAGTGCATTCATGGACCTAAATGAGGATTTTGATGTCAGCCATGAAGATGTAATTATGAGATTTTTTGTACAATCACTGACAGGAAGTGCTAGGGAGTGGTTTTCATTTCTATCCCACCATTCTATCTATTCTTGGAGGAGTTTTGAATCATCACTTATTGAAACATATGGAGAATTCATTTGTGAATACAGTCTGTTAGTTGATCTTTTCAGCATTCATATAGGAAAAGATGAGTTAGTGAATGCTTTTAACTTCAAATTTGGGACAACAAAAAAGAGAATTCATGAGAAATGTAGGCCACATGATGCATTGTCTTTATTCATTTACTTGGTTGCATTTGATAGTAAGATGGGTTACTTGTTGAGAGATAAGGAACCACAAAATCTTCATCATGCTTTTCAACTAGCTTTAGACATAGAAAGGATGAAAAGGTTTGGATTTCCAAAGCTTCATGGTGATGAAAATACAAGATTGCTTGAGATGGATTTCCCAAATGCTAGCACTAATTCAGTGACTCAAGTAAATAATGAAACTCATAGTGAATGTTATGATCTAGTTGATGTTATCTCAACTAACAAAGATCGGGTTGAGCCTCTAAAATTGCTTCAAATTTTTGAGCCTAATATTGTTTGTGATCTCTACAGTCAGCCCCAAGTTTAGAATAATGATAAGTTAGATGATTTGGGGGAAAATGAATTCTCAACAATGACAGTTCAAGAGAAAAAGAATGATGATGTGATTGTAGAAAATAATGATTACTTAAGAAGTCTTATGAGTGATCTTTTTTATCACTTAATTGATAAGTGTATTGATTCTTATGAGCCTAAAGTGATGCCTTCTCTCTTTGATTTGCAACAGGAGGTTTGTTATTCAAATGATTTTCATATTTTAGAATTCAAGGTATTTAGTTTTTATGAAAGTGATGGTGTCAAGTCTAAAATACATTCAATTTGTGATGATGATTTAGTCTTAGCATTTCCAAAGTCTTCCATTGATTTGGTGAATTCTGGATATGAAACTGAAAGTTGTTTAAGTGTGGACTTGATTGAAAGTGTTGTAGTTGATTTGCTTTCAGATTTCTATGAAATAGTTTGTGAAAGTCTCCATGAAAGCATTTCTTATGACTATAAGATTGACATTGATTGTGATTCTTCACCAGAAATGGAAATCAGCTTGTTTGATGTAGACATTGATGATTGTGATGTTGTTAATAAAATTGAGGCCATGTTTTATCAAACGGAGATTAGCAATGCTGGCAGTGCTCCCTATGATAGTGATTTGTGCTCGAAAAACATGTGCCAAGACGAGGATGTATATAATGGGTTGTCGGTTGATTTATTCATGCCAAATTTTGAAACTTTTCATGAAGAAATGGATGAAGTATCAAGTCCTACAAATGATTACCTTTTTCAGCTAGAGGTATGTTCATTTCCTCAAGATTATGATGAAATGAATAATGATGTTTTGTTTTCAAAAGAGACTGAAAAGAATCAGGAAGAATGCATAAATTATCAGGTAGATTTTGAATCCTTTTTTTTCTTGATTCAACATGCTAATATTTTTCAAAATGAGTTAGAATTGAAGCCACAAGTTGTGGTTCATAGTGATTTTCTTGAACATTCACATGATGTACAAGAGGTTGAATTTGAGAGGTTTTATTTTGATGTTCAAGCCATCTTTGAAGCGGGCCAGCATATTTCTAGCTTTATGTTTAAGTCAGAATGTTCTCTTCCTCAGTTGGTTATGAGTTTTGAAGAGTGTGACATTCCTATGTTTCACAATGATCAATATTTTCAAAATTCTAGTGATTTCCAAATGCTAAATGATAGTGAAAATACTAGTTATTTCTTTTATGATATGCTGAATTTTTATGTCAGTGTGATTGATCTTGTCAACAAAAGAAGTGTTTTTAGGTTACCTTGGATTTGTGCAAATGAGAATTACATTTTTGACAGAGCTAAATGTTGACTCATACTGACAGAGTTTTGAAGTCCTTAGTAAATGTTTATAAATTTTTTTAAGTTTCTTTATTTCAGTTGTTCGATGGTTGGTTTCGGGGTTCCTTGTTTGAAATTTTGAGAAGTAAAATGTCAGGTTGATTCTCTTTGGGTGGTCTATTGTACCAAAGATTATACATCCTCTACATGCTCAAATAGGGCATGCGTCCCCAGTCAGAGCCACTGTTAGAGCTCAAAAATTCAGTCTTTGTTTTTTAGTCCATATTCAAAAATTGTCTAAGTGTCAGAATTAGTCCTTTGAAAATCATTAAAGCTACTTAGTTTGAGGTGCATGGAAAGTGGGGCCTATTGTTTTTCATGATGAACCACTGGGGTAGGGTTCCCATTGTCTTTCATTTGACATGTGTAGTGGGTTTGAGCTTTCAAGTTTCAGTTATGGCATGTTTAGGGAATAGGCTTTTGGAGGTGCTCCCAGAATTCTACATTGTGTATGTTCAGGATTGTATAAAGTGGCCTACTTTGGAGGTCTACATCTTTTTCCCAATGATTGATCATTGCATGATGGTTGTTGCATCATACTATAAGAATGAGAGTGAGTCATCTTGCCAATTTTAAACCCCCCTGTGCTTGTTTAGTCACTTTGACAGAGCCATTCCATTTATAGATTGTTAAAATGCTCTGAGTGTGCATTGTCTAGTTTTTTGAGTAGCCTACTTTGAGGCTTTGTAATTTGTGCCTAGTGTGAGGTCTAGAATAATTGAGATTTGTTCCATATTGTAAACTTTGAAGACTACTTTCCTAAGGATTTTTAGGTCTCTGCCAATCCATTTAGTCACTTTTTCAGGCCAATTCCAAACCCAATTTCTGCTTATTTCACTGTTCTATTCCAAAAGGTTTTTGACAAGCTGACTTTGGTGTTTGACTACATTTCACCATGTGATCTTTTTGGTGAGCTAGTTATCAATTCATATTCCTTGTATGAGGGTGAATCAATGCCTAGGTTTGTGGATCTTGAAAGTTTCAATGGGTGAGTTTTTGAAGCCAGTTCCAGAGGCAACTTATGTGATTGTGGTAGTACATTGAGATCTAGTTTTCAAGGTGCCATATTTTGATCATTATTATCTTTTGTGATGTAGGATGAGGAAGATACAAGCAGAATCAAGAAGAATTGAGTCCACTTGAATCCACAACAAGCCCTACTTAGAGTTACACAATGGAAGAAATATAGATACACATAAAAGAAATGAAATCACAATGGATATGAGGCAATCAACTGGCAGCAACAATAGAGAATTATATTATTTCTTTCAACATGCCCGACTGTGAGGCCTTCCAGGTTTCGGCCTTATACAATGAGAATTATGAAATCAGAATTATAGCTCTCATCCTATCTTTCTCCAATGATTTATCTCATCAATCCCCTTTCTAATTACCCTCTTGATCATCTCTTGATTCCCTACTACATCAATCTAGACTCTTTATATAGCTAGCTAAGCCACAGGTCAGCCAGTCAGGCATTTAATTACAATATAGGTCCAGTTTGGAAGATTTAAACCAAAACTAATGCTAGAATGAATATAAATTTATGTGACTTTTGATTTAGATCATCACATGACCCAAGAACATGCCTTTATGTTTTCAAGGTCCCATTTGATCACATGGAACATCGCAAGAAGAAACCCCACACGTTTCACCCAAAAACTGGCAAAAAATAGGTCCTGAGGAAAAATGGGCATAACTTTTTACTCATAATGAATTTGGTTTGTGCTCTTGGGAAATGATATTAATTTAGGTCCTCTAAAACTCCTTAATATATAAAAGGCTGATTCCTTATGGATCAAGGTCACCAACATAAACAATCAGCACCAAAACTGCAGTAACGGCTCGAACCCAAAACTGGCAGAAAATAGGTCCCGTGCCAAAATGGCCATAACTTTTGACTCATAATGAATTAGGAGTTTTTCCTTTGGTAAATGATATTAAATTAGGTCCTATTTAAGGCCCTAAGTGTGCAAGATATTATTATTTAATGATCAAGGTCACCACGGTGCAAAATCAGCCCCAAAACTGCAAGAAAATACTACTCCGACAGCAAGGAAACAACTCTAACTTTCAAACTGTCCATCAAAAATTTATGTGCTCATAAGAGAAGGCTCTCAAATAGGTCCTCAAAATAATGTAAGCTTCACACACCATGAAACCATCAAATGAAAATATTATAAAGAAACAACAGCAAATAGGTACAGAAATCAGGAAATGTTTTTGGTTGATGCAAGATTGCTCAAAGACCCAAGATGCTCCTGCATCAAACACCTAAGGTAAATAAAGAATTGATGTCCACATCAGGAACTAATAATATTCTAACTTGAATCATAATGATTCAACTTAGCTTGTGTAATCCAGGAACTATCTTCAACTGGCTTATCTTTCCATTGAACTAGATATTCCATGTAGTCTTTTCCTCTTGTACTCTTGCCAACTCTGCTATTCAAAATCTTCTCAATGTTGTCTCTATTCTTCTTAGGATAGTCCAAATCATCTTCAATGTCATCATTTGGTTCAAATTACTCAAATATATCAGAAATATTAAATATAGGTGATATATCCATGTCCTCTGGTAATTCCACTTCGTAAGCATTTCCACTGTCAAACTTCTTCAGAATCTTGCAAGTTCCAAATTTCTTCATTTTCAGCTTGTTGTAGGTACCAACTAGAAATCTATTTTTTTTCAAATGAATCATAACCTCATCTCCAACTTCAAAATATTTATGTCTCCTTCTCTTGTCTGCTCTTTGTTTATATTTCAGATTACTGTCCTCCAAATTCTTTTTAACTTCATCATGCAAAGTTCTCATGTATTCTACAAAATGATCAGCTTCAACACTTCTTCTAGTCTCAGTAGGTAAATCTCTCAGCTCTATGATTCCCTTAGGATGAAATCCAGTAACAATCTCAAATGGTGTCCTCTTAGTGCTTCTATTTACTGAATTATTATATGCAAACTCTGCTTGTGCCAAAATCAAATCCCAATTAGCAGGCTTCTCTCCAACTAAACATCTCAACAAGTTTCCCAAACTTCTGTTCACAACTTTAGTCTATCCATCTGTCTGAGGGTGAAATGTAGAACTAAAATTCAAATTAGTGTTCATCTTCTTCCAAAGTGTTCTCAAAAAATAACCAGTAAACTTAGTATCTCTGTCTGAAACAATAGATTTAGGCAAACCATGCAATCTTACCACTTCCTTGAAGGATAATTCAGCTACATGTAATGCATCAGATGTCTTCTTACAAGGTATGAAATGAGCCATCTTAGAAAATATATCAACCACTACCAAAATAGAATCATTACCTCTCTGAGTTCTAGGCAATCCAAGAACAAAGTCCCTACTCACATCTTCCCAAGGTCTATTAGGTACAGGTAAAGGTGTATACAATCCAACATTCTGACTAGTTCCTTTTTCTATTTGGTAAATTCTGCAACCTCTAACCATTCTCTATACATCTCTATAAATTTGTGGCCAAAAGTATCTTTCTGAAATCAAATTCATAGTCTTATCAATCCCAAAATGTCCAGCAAGTCCACCACTATGTTTCTCCTTAATTATGTTATCTCTCATAGATCCTCTAGGTATGCACAATTGAATTCCTTTAAACAACATGTCTTCTTGAATGAAATAATCAGTCCACTTATCACTCACTATGTGTTCCTTACAAGCTTTCCAAGGTTCTGCAAAATCAATGTCAGTCTCATACAAGCACTTCAAATCATCAAAACCAAGTACCTCAACTCTCATTTCTATCAACAAACTTCTTCTTCTACTCAAGGCATTAGCAACCTTATTTGACTATTCACTACTCTGTTCTTTCATTTCTCTTGTAAATATTTTATCATCAAACAAACCTACTATGACTGTAGTACAGTGACTTTCATCAAATTTCTCTATCAAAGGCAACAACACTTGTTTCTTTCCATCCATCCAAATAGTATATTGATTCAATCTACCATCATGAAAAGCTTTCCTATCATACTGCCAAGGTCTACCCAAAAGAATATGACAACAATCCATAGGTATAATATCACACAAGACTTCATCATGATAATTCCCAATTTTGAATTTAACAAGGCATTATTCACTTACAAGTAGTTTATGCTCCTTCTGGATTCAAGCAATATGGTAAGGCTTAGGATGTTTCAATCTTTGCAACTACAATTTGTTAACCAGCTCTTCGAATGCCAAATTATCAGAACTTCCACTATCAATGATTACCTTGCAACATTTATCAGTGATCTTACATCTGGTTCTAAACAAACTTTTCCTCAAAATAGGTTCCTCATCAGCATCAAGTTCTCACCATGTTTAGGTTCATTAGACATTTCCTAAACTTCTTCACAAGCCAAATTATTTCTACCATTACCTCCAGTCTTCTTTCCAGAGTTAGTACATTCAAAAGCTCTATGTCCTTCTTCACCACATTTGTAACAAGTACCTTTAAACCAAGATTTCTCTTCTCTTTTCCCATTATTGTTATTCCTAGAGTAACCAGCATAGCTACCTCTAGAGTAATTACCTCTTTTACTAGTAGGGTCATCTTCCCATCCTTTATCTTGCACTACATTTTTAGATCTGCTACTTTCTCCATAAGATCTTCCTCTACTTCTCTGAAATCTATCACCTCTTCCTCTTTGTCTTTGATCATGTTTCTTTGTCAATCTCTCTTCAACCTTCAAAGCAAATTGGTATGCTTCTTCCACACTATCAATCTTCACATAACTGATCTCATCTTGAATAGATGTCCTTAGGCCATTTAGATATCTAGCCACTTTCTCAACTTCAACATCCACATGTCCAGATTTGATATCCAATTTGTAAAATTCCTCAGTATATTCCTTCACACTCATGTCCTTTTGTCTCAAATTTTGCATTTTTCTCATCAGACTCACTTGGTAGTCAGCTGGAAGAAACTTCTTCTTCATCTTTCCAAGCATCTTCATCCATGTCTTGATATTTTCTTTTCCTCTCTTTTGTCTCTTAGTTTGCAAATGATCCCACCAAAGAGATGCATGCCCTTTCAACTTTGTGATTGCTATCTTAACCTTCTTATTATCAGGAGTGCCTTCATACTCAAAGTATTTATCCATCTCAGAGATCCAATCCAAAAGTGTATCACTCTGAAGTCTTCCATCATAGCAAGCAACTTCAACTGCAGGTCTGGAGTTAACCTTAGACAAAACTCTTAAAAGTCTTTCCTCATCTTGTTCAACTTCAAGTTCGGCATTAGGTACTTCTTCTTCTTCTTCATCACTAATATCTTCAAGATGTGCTCCTCTTTTCTAGGCTATTTCTATAGCTTCAAGCCTAGTTGCAATTTGCCTCAACATATCCATGATAGCATTATCATTTCCTCTACCATGAACCATCTTGACAATCAGGTTCCAGCAAGATCATAACCTTCTACAAGTTATAGGTCAGAGCTTAGATCCACCACCCTACAACCAATCCAATAAGGTTCTCCACAATCCAATCCATAAGAAATAACTCTCTCTAATACCACTTGACGTAGGGGGATGGGGCAGATACAAGCAGAATCAAGCAGAATTGAGTCCACTTGAATCCACAACAAGCCCTACTCAGAGTTACATAATGGAAGAAATATAGATACACATGAAAGAAATGAAATCACAATGGATATGAGACAATAAACTAGCAGCAACAACAAAGAATTATATATTTCTTTTAACATGCCCGACTATGAGGCCTTCCAAGTTTTGGCCTTATACAATGAGAATTCTGAAATCAGAATTATAGCTCACATCCTATCTTTCTACAATGATTTATCTCATCAATAACCTTTCTAATTACCCTCTTGATCATCTCTTGATGCCATACTACATCAATCTAGACTCTTTATATAGCTAGCTAAGCCACAAGTCGGCCAGTCAGGCATTTAATTACAATATAGGTCCAGTCTGGAAGATTTAAACCAAAACTAATGCTAGAATGAATATAAATTGATGTGCCTTTTGATTTAGGTCCTCAAATGACCCAATAACATGAATTTAAGTGTGAAAGGTCCCATTTTATCACATGAAACATCGCAAGAAGAAACACCACACGTTTCACCCGAAAACTAGTAGAAAATAGGTCTTGAGGAAAAATGGGCATAACTTTTTACTCATAATGAATTGGAGTTTGTAATCTTGGGAAATGATATTAATTTAGGTCCTCTAAAACTCCTTAAGATAACAAATTATTATTCCTTATGGATCAAGGTCGCCAACATGAACAATCAGCACCAAAACTGTAGTAACGGCTCGAACCCAAAATTGGCAGAAAATAGGTCCCGTGTGAAAATGGCCATAACTTTTGACTCATAATGAATTAGGAGCTGAGAATTTTGGAAATGATATTAAATTAGGTACTCATTAAGGGTCTAAGTGAAAAATATATTATTCTTTAAGGATCAAGGTCTCCATGGTGCACAATCAGCCCCAAAAATATAGGAAAATACTACTCCGACAGCAAGGAAACAACTCTAACTTTCAAACTATCCATACAAACTTTATGTGCTCATAAGAGAAGGCTCCCAAATAGGTCCTCAAAATAATGTAAAATTCACACACCATGAAACCTAAAATTGAAATATTATAAAGAAACAACAACAAACAGGTACAAAAATCAGGAAATGTTTTTGGTTGATGCAAGATTGCTCAAAGACCTAAGATGCTCCTGCATCATTTTGCCTCATATCTTTTTGGGCGATCTACTTTGGTGAGTGTAATAACATGTTGGAGGTGATCTTTTTTTCCTGATGGCACTTTCTTGTCAGGCCATTCAGTTACTTTTCAAGACTACTCCCAGATTCTAGTTACTGTTATTTGGCAACTCTACAAAGGTCAATGAACAACCAAAGATTTGATTTATAAGAGATATATGAAGGAATTTTGGAAGTTTTATTGATGTAAAGCTGCATTGGATCCATGGTTGATTTCATTCTGGGTAGAAGTCAAAGGATGCTTCCCACATATATCTGTAGAAGGGACAATGCTCTCAAACATTGAGATAAAAGCTTTGGATCTTCCTGATTTTCATATTACATTTTGTACACATGATAGAGCTAGCATGCCAAAGTATATGGTGTGTATGTTTGGAGGTAGCACATGTGAAAATTCTAGGTGAAGGAAGCATGATCTAGAGTATATATTTGTCCATGTCAAGTTTACAGTAGCCACTACAGCATGCCTACAATAAATTGCTATTATTGTTCCTCTCAAACAAAAATGTGATATGCTATGAAGTTTTAGTAAGAGCCCTCTCAATTCAAAGATACTGGTTTCCCTTGCAAGAAGGAAAGAAAGATAAATTAGGGTTATGTTCTTGAGAAGGAACATTTTTAAGAGCCAACATAAAGGAAGTTTGCAGTAGATTGAATGAAAATTATCCAAAATGGAAGGCTCACGCATGATGATAGAGAGGCTAGCGTATGTGTGAAGGTATTCTGCAAGCCAATGGAGGAGGATTTCTATGCACATTGCATAACAAATGAGGTGTGGCTCTCTGCATACCATAGACAAAAGAAGTATGAAAGGACTCATTCTATAGGCTTTAAATTACACATAAGGAGATGCCAAATCAATGGTGTCTTGCGCACTATTTTTGCATGGATTTTAAAAGAAATGGGGACGCCCCACACATTTAAGAGGATTGGGGGTTGGCATTGCAAATAATGAGGAAAGCCATGCACAATTTTGGGGACACACCAACATAAGTAAAAATGGAGCCTCACATAAGAGTATAGGAGGCTTCATTTCATAGAAGGTAGGATGCCTTGCATGAAAGCAACATGGAGGTTGCCAGGGTTGTGCACATGGAGATAGTGGTGTGTGTACAAGTTTAGAAGAGGATGTGGCTGCCAGTCAACATTCTTGAAGGTGCATGCCAACAATTTTTGGGTGCATGAGGCATAGAGCTAGCACATACCAAATAAAAAGAAAGGATGGCAACTGCTACAATATTCACAATAGCTAATGAATATGGGGACTCATGTACTTGTAGATTTACATGAGGTATGGATGAAGCTACCTGCACATAAACAATGAGGTCCCACTCACCAATTTAAAGGAGATGACTATCAATCATGATGTTTTAAAGAGAGCGAACAAGTGCACATAGAAAACACCAAATCAAATGGAAGTGCATGGAGATTTTTTGTGAGATTCAGTTGCAATGAGAAGGTCTTCATATAATGTGCATACTGTAACACATACACACCAAGACCAAATGAAACAAAAGAAGGTTGGAACTCATGCATTGGGGAAAGAGGGACAAACACAAGACTAGTGTTTCATCAAAAGGTTGAGGCTCACATGAGACTAGATGAAGACAAGGTAGGGTGCTCACATGGGGGCTTCGTACATTTTATTTGGAGGCTACACATTTAGTATTTGAGCATGCACAGAGGAGTATGCCAGCTTTGAATTTTTAAATGGACACCCACGCACAGACTTGCATTTGCAAAATGGGAGCAGGTTGGTGCCTTGTGTGAGGCAATACAAAGGCCAACAACATTTGATTTAAACACAGCTAGTAGTTTGCAGACTGGGTTATGTGGGGAGATTTATCCCACATTTCCTACATTTAGTGGAAAAGTGATATTTAAAAGGAAATGTACTCACTTGAAAAGTAAATTGAAAGGAAGAAGAGACACTTGTGCTTCCTCTACCTTATGGGCCCATCTTGGGGTGTGTGCTAGCTAGGCACTGACTGATATTTTGATAGGATATTTAAAACTATCCAAAATATTAGTCCCACATTTGTTCAGAATGAGGAAATTGAAGTGAATATAAGTAAATCCAAGAAAATTGAAGATGGAATGAAGAGCGCAAGCTCTCTACACGTGAGCTCTCAGAGGTGTGTGTGTGAAAATTGTACCTAGCTATGGACACAACACTTCAGTAAAACATTAGAGGTTAGCAAAATTGAAATCTGCAAATAAATGAAACTAAGCTAACCAGGCAATTTACAAACTTCTAGTACGTGTGAGTATGATGTTCTTAGATTAGACTAAGATTAGTGACAATGCAACACCTAAACAAAGGATTTAAAATGATGAAAGCAATGAAATATGAATGCAAATTAATCTATTTTTTTGGGATTTTTGCTGCAATTAGATGAAAAACTTGATATGAAACTATTCTAGAATGAATTGAAATGATATGAAAGTAATCTAACAATGCTATGAAGATGAATGAAAAATTATGCAAAAGCTATGAAAAACTATGAAATGATCTCACAAAATTGCCTGTCCCAAAAGCTTTGTTCTTCAGTTGTAAATTCACCAGAGTAATTGTGCAAATTTGAGAGATGATCATTGTGAAGAGTTGAGCCTTGATTTTATAGAAATCCAAGGTTTGAGGATGTATTGAGAAAAGCCATAAATCACTCTTGATAAACTCAAGTTGATTTTTGAGTTAACAAGATATTAGGAATAATTAATTCATAAAAATCATTCAAAAGCAGTAGGGTGAACCCACAATAGTGGGTTACACTTTTTAGCCTGAATGGACATTGAACTCTACATTTTGAGAAAAACTTTCAGATTCGGATGCATATTGCCGTTGAACCACTTGAAATCAAAAGATGAAGTAAATTAGAGTCTTTTAGGATTTTCTATCTAGATTCTAAATATTTTTTTTCTTTTTTTGAATTTATTTGAATTCTTTTTTCTTTTTCCAATGAAAACTTGTATGGTGTTGAAAACATCATTTTCAAATAGTAACACTATTTTCATAGAGCATAACTTTTTTTGTAAAATAGATATGAATGCAATTCTTTCAAATTTAGTTTTGTAACATCCATACGGAGGGCATGCAATTAGTTTGACAACATTATCACTATTATTGCATATTTTACTAACATTTGAACTTGACTAAACCAAAATTTTGACCTAACTTGACTACATAGCTTATAACTTATTGTGTATTTATCAAATTTCAATTATTATTTTTTTAATAGAAAGTAGACTCGAATACAGAGGGCACTATTATTTTTCAAAAGAAAATTTCCTTGTTTTACTATTTTTCATTGAACGTCAAACTCAGAGGTTTATATTTGATAAAAAACCTACATTCATTTAACGTAAAAAACCATACACATAATAAATTTAAAAATAGTAAAATATATAATCATTAGAAAGCTAGTTCCAGGTACTTGTTGTATGAAAAAGGACGTCTGCTTATTCATCCATTTGATCAGGGTGCTTGAGGCCCGAAGCCATGAAATTCTTAGAATTTCTTGAAAACTTGAAACCATGTCCCAAACCAGGCACTTTCAATAGAAAGTACTTTCTGTCAAAAGTACTTTGCCCAAAAATGCAAAATTTAGTTATTACTAAGATAGTTTCGATCGAAAGTCATCTAGTTTCAATCGAAAGTCATCTAGTTTTGATTGAAAGTCAATTTTGACTTTCGATAGAAACCTATGTCGGACTTTTTGATGGCATTTCCAATTAATAAGAATTAGGTATAAATAAATGTATATTTTTTTCATTTCATAAAATTGAAAGATGTAAAATAATTCGCATTTAGGAGAAGGAAGACATTTTGGCATGAAATAATTTTCTAAGTTGTGATGGGAAATAAAAAGAGAAGGATAAACAAAAGTACATGACATTATTCAGAAGAGACTAAACAAAGACTACATGAAGAATCACGAAAAATATATCATCATCAGAATCAAGGTATATCTAAGATGTCTCTAGATAGATATTTTAAGTTGATGGTCAAGACTTGTCTTAATGTTCATGTAAATGTGATATTGTACAGTTTTATTAGACTTAACTAGACCTAATTGTAGACCTATTTTGACTAATACGACTTATTAGGACTAATTAGGACCTATTCTAGGACTATTAGGACCCAATTAGAATCAATGAGAACCAATTAGCACCTAATTAGACTCAATTATAATAAATTAGTACCTAATTAGACTCAATTAGGACCAATTATACCCAACTAGGACCAATTAAAACTAATTAGAACCAAATAGTACCTAATAGGACCTAATATGACCTATTAGGACTAATTAGGACCTAATAGGACCTATTAGGACTAATTAGGACCTAATAGGACCTATTAGGACTAATTAGGACCTAATAGGACCTATTAGGACTAATTAGGACCTAATAGGACCTATTAGGACCTATCAAGACTAATTAGGACCTATTAGGACCTATTAGAACCTAATTAGGACTAATTAGGACCTATTATGACTAATTAGAACCAATTATACTCAATTAGGACCAATTAGGACCTAACATAACCTACTAAACTCAATTAGGACTAATTAGACTCAATTATGACCAATTAAGACCTAAAATGACCTATTAGACTCAATTAGGACCAATTAGGACCTAATATGGACCAATTAGGACCAATTAGGACCTAATTAGACTCAATTATGACCAATTAGGACCGAATAGGACCTAATATGTACCAAATAGACTCAATTAGGACCAACTAGAGACAATTATGACCAATTAAGACCTAATTAGGACCTATTATATTCAATTATGACCTATTAGATCTAATTATACTTAATTAGGACCAATTAGGACCTAATATGGACCAATTGGGACCTAATATGACCTATTCAACTCAATTAGAACCAATTAGACTCAATTGGGACCAATTAGTACCTAACATGACCTATTAGACTCAATTAGGACTAATTAGACTAAATTAGGACCAATTAGGACCTAATATGGACCAACTAGACTCAATTAGGACCAATTAAGACCTAATATGGACCAACTAGACTCAATTAGGAGGTCAAATAGACTCAATTATGACCAATTAGGAACAATTAGGACCTAATTAGGACCTATTAGATTCAATTATGACCTATTAGATCTAATTATACTCAATTAGGACCAATTAGGACCTAACATGGACCAATTACGACCTATTAGACTCAATTAGGACCGATTAGGACCTAATATGGACCAATTAGGACCTAACATGACCTACTAATCTCAATTAGGACTAATTAGACTCAATTAGGACCAATTAGGACCAACTAGACACAATTATGACCAACTAGACTCAATTAGGACCAATATGGACCAAATAGACTCAATTAGAACCAACTAGACACAATTATGACCAATTAGGACCTAATTAGGACCTATTAGATTCAATTATGAGCTATTAGATATAATTATAGTCAATTAGGACCAATTCAGACATAATATGGACCAACTAGACTCAATTAGGACCAACTAGACTCAATTATGACCAATTAGGACCTAATTAGGACCTATAGATTCAATTATGACCTATTAGATTTAATGATAATCAATTAGGACCAATTAGGACCTAATATGGACCAATTAGGACCTAAAATGACCTATTAGACTCAATTAGGACTAATTAGACTCAATTAGGACCAATTATGACCTAATATGGACCAACTACACTCAATTAGGAGGTCAACTAGAGTCAATTATGTAAAATTATGAACAATTAGGACCTAATTAGGACCTATTAGATTCAATTATGACCTATTAGATCCAATTATACTCAATTAGGACCAATTAGGACCTAATATGACCTATTAGACTCAATTAGGACTGATCAGACTCAATTAGGACCAGTAAGGACCTAATATGGACCAATTATGACCTAACATGACCTACTAAACTCAATTAGGACTAATTAGACACAATTATGGCCAATTAGGATCTAATTAGGTCTTATTAGATTCAATTATGACCTATTAGATCTAATTATAGTCAATTAGGACCAATTTAGACATAATATGGACCAACTAGACTCAATTAGGACCAACTAGACTCAATTATGACCAATTAGGACCTAATTAGGACCTATAGATTCAATTATGACCTATTAGATTTAATGATAATCAATTAGGACCAATTAGGACCTAATATGGACCAATTAGGACCTAACATGACCTATTAGACTCAATTAGGACTAATTAGACTCAATTAGGACCAATTATGACCTAATATGGACCAACTACACTCAATTAGGAGGTCAACTAGAGTCAATTATCTACAATTATGAACAATTAGGACCTAATTAGGACCTATTAGATCAATTATGACCTATTAGATCCAATTATACTCAATTAGGACCAATTAGGACCTAATATGACCTATTAGACTCAATTAGGACTGATCAGACTCAATTAGGACTAATAAGGACCTAATATGGACCAATTATGACCTAACATGACCTACTAAACTCAATTAGGACTAATTAGACACAATTATGGCCAATTAGGATCTAATTAGGTCTTATTAGATTCAATTATGACCTATTAGATCTAATTATAGTCAATTAGGACCAATTCAGACATAATATGGACCAACTAGACTCAATTAGGACCAACTAGACTCAATTATGACCAATTAGGACCTAATTAGGACCTATAGATTCAATTATGACCTATTAGATTTAATGATAATCAATTAGGACCAATTAGGACCTAATATGGACTAATTAGGACCTAACATGACCTATTAGACTCAATTAGGACTAATTAGACTCAATTAGGACCAATTATGACCTAATATGCACCAACTACACTCAATTAGGAGGTCAACTAGAGTCAATTATGTACAATTATGAACAATTAGGACCTAATTAGGACCTAATATGGCCTATTAGACTCAATTAGGACTGATCAGACTCAATTAGGACCAATAAGGACCTAATATGGACCAATTATGACCTAACATGACCTACTAAACTCAATTAGGACTAATTAGACACAATTATGGCCAATTAGGATCTAATTAGGTCTTATTAGATTCAATTATGACCTATTAGATCTAATTATAGTCAATTAGGACCTAATATGGACCAACTAGACTCAATTAGGACCAACTAGACACAATTAGGACCAACTAGACATAATTATGACCAAGTAGGACCTATTGGATTCAATTATGACCTATTAGATTTAATTATACTCAATTAGGACCAATTAGGACCTCATATGGACCAATTAGGACCTAACATGACCTATTAGAATCAATTAGGACCAATTAGGACCTAATATGGACCAACTAGACTCAATTAGGAGGTCAACTAGATTCAATTATGACCAATTAAGAACAATTAGGACCTATTAGATCCAATTATACTCAATTAGGACCAATTAGGACCTAATATGACCTATTAAACTCAATTAGGACCAATTAGACTCCACTAAGACCAATTAGGACCTAAGATGACCTATTAGACTCAATTAGGACTAATTAGACTCAATTAGTACCAATTAGACTCAATTAGGACCAATTAGGACCTAAAATGGACCAACTAGACACAATTAGGACCAATTAGGACCTAATTACGACCTATATATTCAATTATGACCTATTAGATTTAATTATACTAAATTAGGACCAATTCAGACATAATATTGACCAATTAGGACCTAACATGACCTATTAGACTCAATTACAACTAATTAGACTCAATTAGGACCAATTGGAACCTAATATGGACCAACTAGACTCAATTAGGAGGTCAACTAGACTCAATTATGAGCAATTAGGAACAATTAGGACCTATTATATTCAATTATGACCTATTACATCCAATTATACTTAATTAGGACCAATTAGAACCTAATTTGACCTATTAGACTCAATTAGGACCAATTGGACTCAACTAGGACCAATTAGGACCTAATATTAACCAATTAGGACCTAACATGACCTATTAGACTCAATTAGGATTAATTAGACTCAATTAGGACCAATTAGGACCTAATATGGACAAACTACACTCAATTAGGACCAACTAGACACAATTATGACCAATTATGACCTAATTAGGACCTATTAGATTCAATTATGACCTATTAGATCTAATTATAGTCAATTGGGACAAATTAGGACCTAATATGGCCTATTAGACTCAATTAGGACCAATTAGACTCAATTGGGACCAATTAAGATGTAATATGGACCAATTAGGACCTAAGATGACCTATTAGACTCAATTAGGACTAAATAGACTCAATTAGGACCAACTAGACTCAATTAGGAGGTCAACTAGGCTTAATTATGACAAATTAGGAACAATTAGGACCTAATTAGGACCTATTAGATTAAATTATGACCTATTAGATCCAATTATACTTAATTAGGACCAATTAGGACCTAATATGACCTATTAGACTCAATTAGGACCAATTAGGACCTAACATGACCTATTAGACTCAATTAGGACTAATTAGACTCAATTAGGACCAATTAGGACCAATTAGGACCTAATATGGACCAACTAGAGTCAATTACGACCAACTAGACACAATATTACCAATTACGACCTAATTATGACCTATTAGATTCAATTATGACCTATTAGATCTAATTATACTCAATTAGGACCAATTAGGACCTAATATGGACCAACTAGACTCAATTAGGACCAACTAGACATAATTAGGACCAATTAGGACCTATTAGATTCAATTATGACCTATTAGATCCAATTATACTCAATTAGGACCAATTAGGACCTAATATGGATCAATTAGGAACAATTAGGACCTATTAGACTTAATTAGAACCAATTAGACACAATTAGAACCAATTAGGACCTAACATGACCTACTAAACTCAATTAGGACTAATTAGACTCAATTAGGACCAATTAGGACCAATTAGGACCAACTAGACACAATTATGACCAACTAGACTCAATTAGGACCAATATGGACCAACTAGGACTCAATTAGGACCAACTAGAGACAATTATGACCAATTAGGACCTATTAGATTCAATTATGACCTATTAGACCTATTATACTCAATTAGGACCAATTAGGACCTAATATGACCTATTAGACTCAATTAGGACCAATTAGACTCAATTGGGACCAATTAGGACCTAATATGGACCAATAAGACCTAACATGACCTATTAGACTCAATTAGGACTAATTAGACTCAATTGGGACCAATTAGGACCAATTAGGACATAATATGGACCAACTAGACTCAATTAGGACCAACTAGACATAATTATCGACCAATTAGGACCTAATTAGGACCTATTAGATTCAATTATGACTTATTAGATCTAATTATACTCAATTAGGACCAATTAGGACCAATTAGGACCTAATATGGACCCAACTAGGACCTAATATAACCTAATATGGACCAATTAGGACCTAATATGACCTATTAGACTTAATTAGGACCAATTAGACCTTAATTGGGACCAATTCAGACCTAATATGGACCAATTAGGACCTAACATGACCTATTAGACTCAATTAGGACCAATTAGGACCAATTAAGACCTAATATGGACCAACTAGACTCAATTAGGACCAATTAGGACCTAATATGGACCAACTAGACTCAATTAGGAGGTCAACTAGACTCAATTATGACCAATTTATACTTCATACATGTGTAGGAAATGCTCAAGAATCACAAGCTCAACAAGTTGCCCAGCCTTCAAAAGTTGGAGAAGGGTCATCACAAGCTCAACAAACCCAACCTTTAGAAGTTGGAGAAGGGTCATCACAAGCTCAACAAGCCCAACCTTCAGAAGTTGGAGAGGGTCATCGCAAGCTCAACAAGCCCAACCTTCAGAAGTTGGAGAAGGGTTATCACAAGCTCAACATGAACAAGTCTCAAAATATCAAATAAGTACACATCTCTCTCTTTCTCTCACTGACTCTCTTGATTTAGTCACTATCTCAATTTAGTCTCTTACTGGTGAATATACATTTTGGGTCTTTCCCCTAAGAAGTTTTTATTTTTGTTGTGTACATGCAGCCTTTGATGATGAAAATGTTGGACAAAGGGGCATCCCAAGTTGATTCAACCCAAGGCCAAACAAGTATGTGTTTCTCTCATTAATGTATAAATTATTATAGGTAGAACATGTTCAAGAGCTTGTAAATACGTATTTCATGAAGTTCCCCTTAAGATGAGATATTAAGATTTTTTATTTTATTTTATTTACAGTGGAAGTGCAAGAAACATATGTGAATGATAGTCTACTCCAACAATTGAAGAGAAAAATTAATCATAAAAGCATAGATCATTTAATTGAAATGGATTTGGAAAAATTGAGAGATTATGCTAAACAACCCATAAATATTACGAAGAGGCAATTGAATAAAAAGTCTAAGCAAATAATGAAACAATTTGAGAATCTTGGTACACTTTGGAGAAACTCAACTGTTATGAATTACACTTCTTAAAGATGAGTTAATAGAGCCATTAAAATTATTGGGTGTAGATGCAAGTTTGAAAAAGTTAAAATCAAGTAACATACAAAAAAGTATTGTTGACAGTGTTAAGGAAGGTTTGCATTCCATTGGGAAAACAACTAGATCTACAGATAGGTCCATTTCAAGAAGAGTGATACTGACATCTATTTTAAATAAAAACATTTCCCAAAGAAGACAAATTTCTTCACTTTCATCTCAGATAGGGTACAACAGGAAGACAATGACACACTATTTGAAAAGAAGAATCAATTTGGATGATACTACATTGGAAGGTAATTGGGCACTAATGTGTAGAGCTCCTCGGTCTGATAGAATTAATGAAACAATTAGGAACTTAGTTACATCATTTTGGACTGATCATACTCATCCTTCACCAGATACAAGAGACATTATCAAGAAGAGGACTGGGCCTAAGGAATATTTCCAGCACACAAAACATTGGTTGGACACCACACAGCATGAATTGTATCTCTCATTTTGTAACTCAAATCCTGACATTAAGATTGGACAAACAATGTTTGAAAGATTAAAGCCATTTTTTGTAAGATAAATAAATCTTTTGAAACTTGTTGTTGTCGATATCACATTGAATTCAATCTCTACTACCAAGGGTTTAGAAAGATGATAGAAGCAAGTGGTGGTTCTCAAAATGATTTTCCTAAACATCCAAGTCAATTCATAACATTAATCTTATGTAACAAATTAATTGATCATGAAATACCTGAAATAGATTGCATAAGAGGAACTTGTCAAACATGCGTGGTTTTGGCTAAATTTATTTTGAGACTTAAACATACTGACATGGTGAGGATGATAAAATGTAAGAGATACAAGTACACAAATTCTAAAACAAAAGTCGGGAAAGAATCAAC
This sequence comes from Chamaecyparis obtusa, assembly GCA_027943335.1. Lineage (NCBI taxonomy): Eukaryota > Viridiplantae > Streptophyta > Pinopsida > Cupressales > Cupressaceae > Chamaecyparis > Chamaecyparis obtusa. Next base: position 205,649 of record BSBK01008631.1, read on the forward strand.
AAGGTTGGAATATGTAGAAGATGAGAAACCTGTTGCAACATTTATGGAGAATTTTTGTAAATTGATTCAACCATACATACAACATGTTTTCTTTGCTAAATGGTAGGCAGAACAATTCCAAATACAAAAAGAATCTTTTCCAGTTGGAACAATTTTATTAGTTGTTGATTTTGCAAAGAACTCCTTTGTATCTCAAAAAAAACTTCAAACAAAATGCTACTATACAGAGCAGGTGACTATCATGGTACATGTGTCTTATCGACATGCACAATTAGATTTGGATGGTGTTGAAATTACATATGAAGCATGAGTCATAAAGAAAGAATATCACTTTTACATTAGTGATAAAGAGCATGACATACATTTTGTCAAGCATTGCTTTGAGACTATTTTTTGGATATTTGGAAAACAAAGGCATCAAAATTGAAAAGCATTTTGTTTGGTCAGATGGATGTGCAACACAATTTAAATCAGCAAGGCCATTTTTCACACTATGTAGATATCATCGATACCAAAATATACCACATATTTGGAGTTTTCTTTGAGAGTGGACATGGAAAGGGAGAGCATGATGGTGCAGGAGGTTGTATCAAACATGCTTTAAGAAAGTATCAACTAGACTATCATGGATATCATATAAATAATTCTCATGATCAAATGTGCTTTAAGAAAGTATCAATTGGACTATCAGGGATATCGTATAAATAATTCTCATGATGATGTAGTTGAGTGGTGCAAGATGCATTTTATGGTGCCAAATCATGATAACACATCATCATCATCAGATTGAGTCATACCCTTTCGAGTATTCTGGGAGATAACATGTACTAATTTTAAATTTATTGATCATTGTTTGAGTTAACTTATAATATATGTCTTTAATTTTTACATGTGACCTCTCTATTATTCAGTGTTGACAAAAGATCAATCCATGGATGCAAGAGAGTAGACAAACAAGATCCCTACATTCAGTTATGAGTATGGATAGTAATGTGTGGTCATTATACACTAGAGATTATTCATGCTTTTGTTATGACTGCATTTCTAAAAACTATGATGAATGTATCAACCAGAAATGTGGATATGTTAGTGATTGAATTTGATTCCACTAGATGTTACAAACACAAATGATGTTCAAGGATGAAATCTTTGATGACATTCCATTGATTTCTACAAATTATGAACATATTTCAAGTTTGATCAAAATTGGTACATGTGTGTTTATGTAAATGTTTTTAAAAAGGATTCATAAAATCAATTCATTTAAATAAATTTTGTTTAATTTATATTTACAAGTTCCTAAAATTAAAAGTTTACTTTAAATGCAGGACATATTTTTGTAGTAGTAGCAGAGCCTGGAAATTTGGAAGGTGTTAGTTACTATTTATTACGTTTCTGCAAGGAGAGGATGAAGCTAACATAGAATGAAACAAGCAATGGAATTATGTTTCCCACAGGTTCTAGTACTATATTCAAGTTTTTTTATATGATTAGTATTTATCACATCTATATATTTAACATTGAGGAACACATTGTGTAGGTTCAATTCTCAGGCAAGGAACATATTTGAAGCAAACCAAAATACATAAACATGGGATTCATTTTATTGATTATCAACCCTAACAATAAGGTTTATCAGTATAGTCATCTTGCAATTGCCACCCTCCTATCTCTTGTTCCTATGATGGGACATGGCATTTGTAAGTGGAGACTTGATACTGACGACCATGAGAGAATATTAAATGTTATTCAAGAGAGAGATGAACCACTTGATGTGGGCTAAATCACACATGAAATATGATTTGAACTAAATTTTTCACAGGTGAGACCAGAGGTTTTCTTAGCTCCATTCTTTCCTACTGGTGCCCATAGTGAATGGAGCTTGAATTAAATTAAAAATTAAGAATATATATAGATCTCAAATTTATGTCTTACAAGTGGATATGATATATTAATTATCTACCTGAATACGAAGTACTCTAACTTTAGAATATGACTGTGTGTATGTATTGAATTTGCATGTGTTACATTAGGATGTGCATGTTTTAAATATAAAATCTACTTGAAGTACAACAACATTAAATTAAAAGTACATGCACAACTATTATCAAATGTAACATTTAAATATAAGTAAGATTCAATGAAACATCTAGGGACCTCAATTATATAGCTCTCACATGTGTCAAATTTACATCATTCTTAACTTTCATTAAATAAACATGTGTACAATCAAACATCATTCATGTATGTAATCTATTGAAATCAAGTTCATCACACATGCACACATATCTAGAGTGAAAGTATATATATAACATGCATGAAACATCAATAATGTGTGTAGATCAAGTACTGTAAATATGAAACATATGAATCAATCATGTGTCAAACATTCTATCAAAAGCTCATCTAGAAATGAAATATAACATCAAACACGTGTGTGTGTATGTATATATATATATATATATATATATATATATATATATATATATATTATATATATATATATATATATATATATATGAAATATGTCTCTATTAAAATATGAATGTGCCTATGACTCATCATGTTGACTCCTCACTAAGCAGTCACACCCAGAGTGACTATCATGCTCTGAAGGATGTGCAGATCCCTACAAAGAAAGAGATATATAAATTAAAATATATAAACAATGTACAAGAAAACATGTTATAAAGTGTGTGGAACACAGATAATAAATTAAAAACTCACATGTCCACTACTGATGTCATCATTATCATTGAGTGAGTAACAACGACATACATGATTAGTACCCAAAGAAGGAGTAACAAGAGGCATATCCTAGTAGACAAAAAAATTATATCATATATATACATGCATGTGTGTGTGTGTATATATATATATATATATATATATATATATATATATATATATATATATATATATATATATATATATATATGTATGTATGTATATATTTTTATATCATATATATATATATTATATATATACATGCATGTACATATATATATATATATACATGCATGTACATTATATATATATATATACATGCATGTACATATACATATATATATATATACATATATATATATATATACTACATATATATATATACATATATATATATATATATATATATATATATATATATATGTATATATATATATACATATATATATATATATATATACATACATACATACATACACACACACACACAGATATATATATGTATACATATATATATATATATATATATATATATACACACATATACATATACATATATGTATGTGTATATATGTATATATGTATATGTATATATGTATGTGTGTGTGTGTGTGTGTGTGGTGTGTGTGTATATATATATATATATATATAAGTTTAATTGTAATATTAAATATATATATATATATATATTATATATATATATATTAATATATATATATATATATATATATATATATATATATATATATATATAATCTGATTTATACCTATGTAGGTGGTGGAAACTGATAGTACTCAGATTCCCTGGCCTTAATCCTATCAACCAAGGTATCAAGATTTTGTTGTGTCTAGTCCAAGCTGAAATCTACATCTGCAACATGAGTATACTACACACACCTCTCTAATGATGAATGCAATGGACTAACTAGATGAGATGGCATATAATTCGTATCATCATGTGTCAACAAATCTAGATAACTTGTAGTGGTCATGCTGAACTCAACATCATCAAGGCCAACATCAGAGAACTGATGCCTTGCACTGGCTGAAGGGTCTGTATGTTGCACCTCTCCCTATGTAGCAATAGAGTGGTCAGTAGGTGGATCCTCTCGAGCACTACCACTATGGCCATGGTCTAGGTGAGAAGGATGTGGCTGAGTGTATATGATAGTACCCACATGAGATCTAACCTACTGATATGGGGATATCATGCTCTGCTACTATAAATGCATATGCATCCAATAGATCCTTAGCCAAGCTATTCAGTGTCACATGTGTCATCTCTCCTTAACTCCCTCCAAGCTAGAAAGTGAAGGGATGTCTGCTATAGTGTACATGTCATTTGCAGTCCTACTAGCAGATGCTCCAACCTGACAATCTGGAGTGTCGTCGAGACATTAGGTACTGACCAACCTGATCACTAGATATGGATGTGGTAGCTACTACAATGTCCCCCACACCTATCAATCACATCTCAAAGCTAGGTGCTATGAATAACATCATCTGCAACCATGGCCAAATGAAGGAGCAATAGTAGGTGCCCTCTTACCAACAATGGCCTTGTGTACTGGTCTCTATCGATCATCTCGATGATAAGCATCTCTATCAGCAAGCCTGTTATGCCCCTATCCTAGATGCTGCATCAAATAGTGTAATTAATAGCATGACCCTAAATGAACCTCAGCAAAAATTTGATGTGCAAAGTACAGTGCAATCTGGTCATTATTCAGATAACGACCATGGGTAGCTAGAAATCTAGGGTATATCAATGTTGATATAGCAGATCAGCACACCCGATAACCTGATACCCCCTTCACATAATTTTTATCTACATTAGATGGGAAAAATTCCCCTTTTAAGGTCACTTTAGGCACTAAAGCTTGTACCTCCTTAAGAGAAAGACCAAATCCAACCTCTTGTCTCTTCCTCTCAAGTATGGCCTCTATAATATCTTGGGCATAGGGAGTGGTACCATGAATGTCATCCCTAATGCTAATCAAGCTATTAAGGATGGACTAACACGTGCTCTTATAGATAGTAGAGCTAGATGAATTATTTATAGATTCTTGCAACCGTTGAATCTCTCTATTAGTGTGTGAAAATAGTTCTGCAGGGGGAATCAGTGCATCTGCCATGTGTGATGTGCAATAATATATCTGATAGATCTAGAATATGTATGTACCCTGAAAGATTTTATTTACTGTCAAATAAAGTCTACATATACATCTACGTTTTCCTAATTTAAATAAAAAGAAAATTAATACCATGCACATTTCACTACATTATTTGAAAGTAAAATCAATTACATGAATTACATATTTAAATGTAAATTACATTTTAATAGGTCTAATGGGGTCTTAAAGGGTCATATAAACCAATCATAGGTTGTAATAGGTCCAATTAGGGCACAATAGGTTAAATTAGGTATAATTAGGTCTAATTGGTGTGATTAGGTCCCAATTGATCTAATCATGTCTAATTAAGTGCTAATAAGTCTTAAGGGGTCATATTACTTATAGTGGGTCTAATTCAGTATTAAAGGGGTCATATAACATGTATTATAGATTCTAATAGGTCTAATTAGATCATAACAACTAATTGGGTCTAATTAGGTACTAATAGGTCTAATTAGGTGCTTTAATATAGGTCTTAAGGGGTCATGTTACTCATAGTGGGTCCTAATGGGGTCTTATGGGGTCATATAACTTGTCATAGGTCCTAATAGGTTTATTAGGACATAATTGGTTTAATTGTGTATTAAATTAGGTCTTCATAGGTCTAATTTGGTTGAGTTAGGTCCTAATAGGTCTAATTGGGTCTATTTAGGTGCTAATTAGGTCTAATTCCATTGTAATAGGTCTTATCTAGGTCTAATTAGGTCGTAATACATCTAATTGGGTCTAATTAGGTCCTAAAAGGTTTAAGGGGTCATATAACCTATCATAGACCTCTTAAAATAGACCTAGATAACTAGGAATTATGATGTCCTAATAGGTCTAATTTGCATCTAAGCAGGTCCTAATTAGATGAACTAATAGGTCTTCTTTGGTCTTAAGAGCTCATATTAAGCATATTGAGTCTAATTAGGTCTTAAAGGGTCATGTAGTACGAGTATATTAGGTGTTAATTAGTCTTTAAATTCGATCTAATTACAAGGTCAGAAGGGGTCCTATTACTCATATTACATAGATAATTAGGGTAAGCTATTATGACTAATTTGGTCTAAGGGGTCCTATTAAGTTCATAAATATGTCCCTAAGTAGCATTATTACTATTCAATATTAGTTCCTATTACTTATATTAGGTATGTATTACTCACATGTATTTAAAAGTAAATTTAAATACTATAAAATTAGGTATAATTTAAAGGTCTTGTTATGGGTTAATTAGTCTAATTTTTCCTAAAGGATCCTATTGCTCATATTAGGTGTACTAGCCATGTCTTATTACTCATGATATTAGGTGTTAATTAGGTCTTAATTAAATGTCTAATTAGGTCTTAAGGGGTCCTCTTACTCATATTAGGTATACTTGAGACTAGTTACACATGTCTTATTAGGTGTTAATTGGTCTTATTAGGTCTAATTACATCTTTAAGGCCCATCTTATTAATGATATTAGTCCTAATTTGGGTCTTATTACTCAAATTAGGTCACGTAATAGATTAAAAATTAGGTCTTAATGGGTCACAATTTACTCAAGGGGTCTAATTTTAGGTATATAATTATGTCTTCTTAGTCAAGTATTAGGTCTAATTAACTTCTTATCTAGGTCTTATTAGTCTTAATTAGTCTTAGCTAGGTCTTATTAGGTGTAATTAATCTTATCTGGG